>OZ017738.1:178476948-178756948 GCA_963969285.1 Odontomyia ornata
CTTGAGGCTTAAGTTCTTGAGTGAGTTCGATTTTGTACGGATGGAGATGCAAATCCAAATGCGAAATCCGCCACAATGAGCCGTAAGACAAGCCCAAATGTTGAGCACGTCGGGAATCGACAAATTCGGGTCTTCCTCCACACTTTGAGTAACGACAGCGACATTTTCAGCAGAACGAATGTTGCGATGTTGCACAGGCCTTGCAATATCAATAACCGATCCAGTCTCTTCAAATTTTCTCACTGTGTTCGAAATTGTTTGCTTTGTAGGTCGATTATGTCGACCGTAATCGGCTCGTAAAGCCCTAAATGTTGATAGAGCAGAATCACCATTTTTATAATAAAATTTAAAAATTTTAACGCGTTCTTTGACTGTTAAACGATCCATATTTCTAAATGGCAAACCTTCAGCTAAAAAAAATCCGCTTTAAATGACATATAGTTTTAACAAATGTCAAATAACATGATTATACTTTCCCAACTACGAAATGGATAACCCTGTACTTTGGAAATGGATCAGGGATAGAGGACAGTTATAGGGGAAATCTTGAAGAAATGAGCAAGATTCCTGATATAGTGAAAAGCCTTAGAGAGTTCTCAGGACATCCTGGAGAATTCAGCTCCTGGAGGAAGAGCGTAGAAAGGGTTCTACAAATTTATGAAAATTTGCGTGGGACCCCCTGATATTACGGAATTCTGAACGTTATTAGAAATAAAATTGAAGGACAAGCAGATATGGTGCTTGAGTCCTACAACACCCCATTGAATTGGGTAAGGATCTCCCGCTACCTGACTCTCCATTATGCCGATAAAAGGGATATTGGCACATTGGAGTACCAGATGAATGCGCTGGTGTAGGGGAATAATACGGTTCAAGAATTTTACCATTTGGTATACCAGAACCTCTCCTTAATTCTAAATAGTTTCCAGTATGGAAATGGGGTCGGAAGCTAGAGATGTCCTTACTCGCAGCTATCGTGATAGGGCTCTCTATACCTTTATTAGGGGCCTACGCGGTGACTTATCCGATCAAAATTAAGTATGAAGGAGCCAGCTACTTTACCACAGGCTCTTCTTCTATGCTTGAAGATGGAGAACATGAGATATCGCAAACAAGCTGCGCATAGCGGGCAACAAAGTCTGCGAAAATTTGATCCAAATATTCCTCCACAGGTTTCACCAAGAAATAGAACGCAGCATCCACCCGTTCCTGCTCTTCGTAGGTTTTTCTATCCAGATGCTAGGGTATACCCGCGGGAACCACTTTTTGCAGATTTCAAACCATACCATCAACAGCAATTTGGAAATCAAATGCGCCAGATGCATCTGATTCCACCACCTAGAGCCCTTCTACCACCTAAACCTCAGCCTCCTCCAGAGCCTATGGATGTAGATCAATCAATGAGATCGTGAGCCGTTAACTATCAGAATCAATTTCGAATAAGAAATGAACCTGGTAAACGTCTTCCTCCACGACAGGAACAACGGGGTTACAAGGCGCAAAGGATCCTTTACACCGAAGGAGACCAGGTGCTCCCAGCGGAAAGTTCTATGGGGGATTACGAACAGCAAATCAATGAATACGATGCGAATTCCAGCGAGCCTTTTTTTTGTATGATGGAAAACAGGATGAGGGTACATGTCTGCCATACGTTCCACCGGAAGAAGAGGTTGAATTCGCAGATGTATTTTTTTTTTGATTAGCGAGCTCTTCGCTGCCTTACATAGAACATACGGCGAAGAGCGAAAAAACGTGTAGATCCCTGATCGACACAGGATCTAACAAAAACTATGTATAACCTAAGTATATTAGAAATCCTGTTCATAACGAAAAACCTTTTAGGATTAGTTCGGTTAATGGAAATACCCAGATTACCCACCATTCGTTCATCGACCTGTTCAATAACGGAAAACCCCTGAAATTATTCTTACTAAAACGCCTAAGCTCCTTTGATGGCATTATCGGTAATGACAGCCTCAGGGAGCTTGGCGCGATAATTCATACTGGCAAAGGGTCCATGATAATAGATCCTGACGTGTGTATTCCTCTGAAGCAACAAATATCAGAGTCCGTTCATGCTATTGACATCAGAACATCGCATATGACAGAAAAGCAAAGAGGAAGATTGATGGACATCTTCGGTAAGTGTCCTAAAGTATTATTAGAGCCTAATTAGAAGCTAACATATACAACTGGAATCCAGGGAGAAATTCGAACTACAGCCGATACCTCAGTTTATTCAAAATCGTATTCTTACCCCATGCGCTTAAAGGATGTGGTGGAAAAGGAAATGAAGCAGCTACTGGGCGATGGAATTATACGACCATCTCGATCACCATATAATTCTCCCGTGTGGGTCGTCCAAAGAAGGTCGACGCGTCTGGAGAGAAAAAATACCGCCTTGTTGTAGATTTCCGGAAACTACATGAAGTGGTAATACCGGGCACATATCCAATTCATGCAATTAATTATATACTGGCCAGCCTCGGGAAAAGCAAGTTCATTAGCGTCATCGATTAGAAGAGTGGATTTTACCAAATTCCATTAAGAGAGGACGATATACACAAGACTGCTTTTCAGATAAATAATGCAAAATATGAGTTCACGAGATGCCCCAGGGGTTACAAGAACCCCCCCCGACCTTCCAGCATGCGTTAGATGATATCCTCAGGGATCATATTGGGAGACGTTCTTGGATTTACATAGACGACATCATAGCATCATAGCTAATATGAAAATCCAACTAGATAAATGTGAGTTTTTGAAGGAGGAGGTTGAGTTTTTGGGGTTTGCCATTTCGGAAAAGGGCATTCAAACTAATCCGAAGAAGGTTCGGGATATCGTGGACTTCCCAATTCCAAAGACGCTACGGGAATCGAGATCATTCCTCGGTATGTCAGGGCACTATCGCCGTTTCATGCTCGATTACGCAAAGATAGCGAAGCCCCTGACATCCCTCCTAAGAGGGGAGGATGGACGAGCGTGCAGATATCAATCGAATAACAAACAAATAAGCCTAGGGGATGAAGCAATGGAGGCCTTTAACAAAATTAAGAGCAGTCTAATATCTCAAGAGGTGTTACTTTCTCATCCTGATTTCGCAAAAGAGTATGAGCTAACCACCGATGCCTCTGATTACGCGAATGGGGCAGTATTGTCGCATGGAGGTAGACCTACAACTTTCCTTTCTCGAACGCTCAACAAGACTGAAGAATCTCATGCGGCTAATGAAAAGAAAATGTTAGCCATAATTTGGTCCCTGAATTCATTGCGGAGTTACTGTATGGGTCAAAGAAGATTAATATATTTACAGATCATCAGCCGCTAACGTACGCCTTAAGTAGCAAGAACAACAATGCTAAGATGAAGAGGTGGAAGGCGATTTTAGAGGAATTCAATTATGAATTGAGGTATAAACCGGGAAAGGAGAACGTTGTGGCTGATGCTCTTTCTAGAATTCCACCTGTAACTAACGTAAACTCGCTAACTATGAGAGTTCATAGTGACGAGAGCTCGTCGCACGGCCTTATAACATCAGTATTCAGCCCTCTTAATTCGTTTAGGACGAAAATCATTCTAAAGTTTGGGGAGGAAACCAGTTATAAGTTGGACAAGCCATTCACAAACTATTTTAGGCACTTTGTCGAGCCAAATTACACTCAGGAGAAAATTATAGGCATATTTAAAAGATATCTAAACCCTGCTGTCACCAATGGGATAAAAGCAGATGAGGTCGTAATGGGGATTATCCAACGGGTGTATCCGCTTTACTTTAGGGACTACAAAATTTTATTTACCCAAAATATGGTGACGAAGGTTGGTAACGATGTTGAGCTGGAGGAGATTATTTTATATTATCACAATAGGGTCCATAGGAATGCGAAAGAAAATAAAATTCAAATTTTAGAGCACTATTATTTCCCAAAGATGGCCGCGAAAATGCAGGCATTGGTTAATCAATGCCCAACGTGCAAGGAAATAAGTACGAGCGACGACCCAATAACCCTGTGTTAAAGGAGATACCTATCCCGTAATTGCTTGGCGATATCGTTCGTATAAATATCTATCAGACCGAAGGGAAGTTACTGTATACATCCTTGGACTAATTCAGCAAGTATGCGCAAGTGCGTATTTTAAAGTCTAGAGGAATACAGGACATAAGAGGACCTTTAAGGGATTTACTGATTTCGTTTGGAGTACCAAGACAGGTGGTCATAGATGGGGAAAAGTCTCTGAACTCCGCATCAATCACATTTATGATGCAAGATCAGTTGAGAATACAAGTTTATCGAACTCCTTCCCACAGAAGTGAAGTTAACGGGCAAGTGGAGCGATTCCATTCAACGCTAACAGAGATTATGGCAGATGGCACCCCTAAATTCTTTGAGGGGCTGGCAGAAAGCGCGGTCCATGAGTATAACTACAGTGTACACTCGGCGACCATTAAGAAGCCAGTTGAGCTATTCTTCGGAAGGATCGTATCTGCAGAACCGGAAATTCTTGAAAGAGCTAAGAAGGAGAACATAGAAATGTTGAAGGCTACACAGGCCAAGGATTTAGGTTTCCATAATAAGAATAGATTAGGACTTAAGAACTATGAGGTAGGACAACAAGTATTTGTAAAAAACAATAAGCGAGTTGGATCAAAACTTTCTGCTAGGTATAAGAAAGAAACTGTTAAAGAAAATAGGGACACAGTTATAGTTACAGGAACAGGACGTGTAATACATAAAAGTGAGATTCGGAATTGATTTCCCTTCAGATTCGTGGCTCTTGTGAGAACGGAAGTGCAGATAATAGATCATTCCAACTCGCAAATGATAGCTATAAAATCTGGGAAGGCATGGATCCAGAGTGGTACCCTGAAGTTGATCCACATTTTCCAAGGGAGCAATTTCGGCAATCGGCACACAACATCTCATCCCTTGTGAACGATAATATTCCAAGTAATAATCCTTTTCATCAGTTGTTGGTACAGGCGATATCTGAGGTGGAGAAATACCTACAAAACTTTAAACCTATTCGGCCAAAAAGGGCATTAATTTTTCTTGGGACAGCCTGGAAATGGGTAGCAGGTAGCCCCGACCACGATGACTTAGTCATGCTGAAGGACAAAATCAACGGCATTATTTCTAATAAAAATCAACAGGTTATACTAAATCGGGAACATAATGACAGGATTAATAAATTAACAAATACCGCTGACGAACTGTTAAATATGATCAGGAAAGATTAGGTTTTCGAAAACACGCTGGCTTTGACAACACAATATAAGGTCAGATTACTTACGGAAGAAATTTTAAATGTCATTCAAGCAATTCGTTTAGCCCAATCCAATACTGTTAACTCCAATATTGTTTCAAAATTCGAAATATCAACCATAATTGATAATTTTCGTCAAGATAGCATACCGGAAATAAGCATTGAAGAAATCCTAATTATCAGAACCAAAGGTCATGCAAAATTCTTCCCATATTTTTTATATTATACCAGTACCCATCGTAACAGATAAAATTTTTGAAAAAACATGTATTAAAACCAGTAAAGAACATGTTAGGTAAACAGACCTACGGTTATGTCACAAATTTTTCGTGTATTTCCCCTTACTGTGCGCCCCCTGTAGAAAAAAATATCAGTTTAAGCCCTGTTTTGAAAAGTTCTCATTAAGACCTTTCATTTGATAGCCGATAGGCTACCTTTGATGAAACTTTTTTTCAGGGGCAACTTCCCTATATGGGGAGACCCCCCTTAAGCCCCTTGTAAAAAGTTTTTGTTATGAATTTTTGAAGAGGGCGTCACTTTACACCTTTGTACAAAATGTGATGTTTCTAGCTTAAGTAGTTTGCGAGAAAAAGTGCTGTGACACACGGACTGACGGACGGACAGCCAGACAGGCGCGATTTTAATAGGGTTTTGTTAAGGTATTTTACAAAACCCTAAAAATGGAACGATACCTAAATTAAAATTTACCAATGTATGACTCAATAATGATGACTTTTTTGGAATATCAGGCTCATGCAATACTATTAATGATTTATTTGTTTGACAAAGTAAGGCTAGAGATATTACCTCATTTGTTTAGGAGTAGATCTGCACTGCGGGAGAGCGGTCATCACCTGCCATCGGTGGAAGTAATCGAATCAGGCGTGCTGTTCATAAACGAATTCAAAGATATCATCGAGGTCGATCAAAACACCCATGAATTGAAAGGATCTTACCTGATCATGTTCCGAAACTCTTAAATTACAATAAACAATCAAAGATACGATGGCAATGAATTACAGACAGTGGAAATCTTACCACCGCTGCTCAACACGTACACCGGCGACAATGCACTCGAGGACATCCTCTCCTTGGAGTTGATGAGGGAGTTGACCATAAATAACACCAAGCAAATCGAGACGTTAAGGATCGAAAACGCAACTTACCAGATCGCCAATTACGGGATATTGGCGTTATTGATATGCATAATTGCCGCTTTTAAGGTTTCAAAGCTCTGTAAAAGGACTACAAGGACGACGACTAGGGTAGCCGATTCCAGATCGGCACTGAATTTTCAGGACGTTCCTACTTTGCAAAGCAACAATGGCATGTACAACCTGCCTTTTTTCTAACGTTCGAGGACAAACGTACTCAAGGGGGGAAGAGTTAAGGTAACAATCTACGAGTCTAAAAATGTAACGCGATCCAGCCACATGCCAGTCAACAAGCACATCACCTGACCATGAGACAAGAAATCATGATGACACCATGTCTAGACACCTGTCTCATATTCGATCATCAGGAATGTGCTGATTCTATGTCAACGTATCAGTGGCAGTTTCTAGCATACCAGTGCCAGTTTCTGCTACCAACGGTCGAAAAATAAAATTTATATTATTTATGAAAAAATCGTGAAGACTTAATTAATTTACGCGATGGATGATCTCGTTTTAAAGTCCAACAAAAATCTGCAAGCATTTTTGACGACCATTTTCCTTGGTATCGTTTTTCCATCGTCATGATATCCTGGTGAAATCCTTTCCCGTGTTCGTCGCTTAGCGCACCTAAGTTGTCGGGGGAAAAGTCTGCATGGGAATCAAGAAAATGAATCTTCAAGTTCATATTACACCCTAAGGCTTGATAATCCTGTCGTAGTTCAGAAACCATCTCTTTATAGTTTGCAAACATTCTATTTCCCAAGAAATTTTTTGCCACTTCAACAACAGAAGGCCATGCATGTTTTTCCGGTGTATTTAATTTTTTTTTAAATAGCTCCATTCCCTACCAATCTCTCCATCACTCTTTCATCGTCGCACAACGCTCGTGCGATCTGCACTTCACACGTCGTCGATTCCTACGTGTGCCTCCAGGCAATGTTAAAACATCGGTATAGGGGGGCACACAAAATGCTATGAAGTACTCCATTCTTGCTAGTCTAGTTAGAATCGGAAACAGTTCTCAGAGATGGAAAAAAAATTATAATACGTAAAAAAACTAGCTGTCTTTAAGTATCTCGACGATAGGCTCTAAATTCCCTAAGATACTGCATTTTCAATCCTCTGGACTTATCATTAATTTGAATTTATTAGATATTCCTTAAGTCTTTTCTTAAAAACCAATAACGAATCTGCGCTTTTCACTGTTTCTAGAAGATTGTTGCATATACGCAGAGCATCATTCGTTGCATCGTTCTTTAGTCAATCAGTTCTGGCGCAAGGTATTAAAAAATTGTTAGCATTTTTTGAATTATATGGATTTATTTATGATACTTTTATAAAGGGGTTTTGTTCCAATTCACTGGAAATTTGACATTTGAAGATAAACTTAGCTTTCTCCATAGTGATGATTTGACAGAAAGTGAGTGCATCGGTCTGTTGGTACACTAGTCTTGTTGGAGTGAGAATTGGAAGGTTTAGAATTATTTATAGGCTTTAGTTAGTATCCTGGATATAATATTAAGGTTTTGCTTTGACTCCAAATGATGCGGTGATAGCTTTGTCAGCACGAATGCATTTAATACAAGTTTCTTTATATGCATTGGAAAACTTCCATAACTTCTCAACATTTCTAACATTTGTGCTAGTTGTCTCCTCAAATTATTTATGTGTGGCAACCATGTCAAACGATGATCTATGGTAAGACCAAGATATTTAATTTCAAGTACTCTGCAATTTTTCGCCGCTAATTCTTAGGCCAACTTATTTGTGTTCCTTATTCTTGTATTTAAAAACCATGTATTTTTTCTTTGTAGTATTCAATGCTAGCTTGTTTTCGATAAGCTATGAATGATATTTATCTAGATCCTCGTTGACGATATTCCCCATGGCAACTACATCATGTCCTGAATAAAGAAGTACAGTATCATCAGCACATAATGTTTACATATATTCAAATTATTAGTATTTGGCAAAAACAAGGTTGGACCAAGTATGGATCCTTGAGGAACCCCCGATTTAATTGGTGCTAGATTGCTCAAGAAATTATTAACTGATGTTATTTGAAATCTTCTTTCCAAATAACTTTTAAAAAGTTGTTTCGGTTTGCCTTGAATACCATACGATAAGTTTTTGAAGTAACAGGTCAATCAACCGTATCAAAAGCCTTCTTCAGGTTCACGAAAATTGCAATAATATAATTTCCTTTATCAAGACTTTCATTGATGAGACAGAAAGTAATGCATCGAAAGACCTCTTGTTCTTTTGAAATCCAAACTGCTTCGGATTTATGATAGAATCGTCCATTAAAAAAGATTTTAAAAGATTATTTACAAGTTTTTCGAATATTTTACTAAAGGCTGTCAAAAGTGCAACAGGGCGGTAACTATTCGGGTCCAGATGATCTCCTCTTTTGAACATTGGAATCATTTTTGCCAGCTTCTCTTCGTCCGGAAATGTTCCATTTCGAATATGCTCATTTATAAAATTTCCCAGTAGTTCAGGTGCCTCCTCTTTGACCAGGATTATTTCATGTGTGGTGATGTTGTCAATACCTGGTGCAGCATTTTTTTCAAATCTTCGATTTTATTTAATACTTCTCTTCTAGTCGTTCGATGAATGTTAAAGATGGACTTAGGTGGGCTATTTGTGATATTGAAAAAACTAGTTGACTTGTCACCAACCTCCTTGGTAATTTTTTCACCAATTGTTGAAAATAAGTAGTTTAGCGAGTTTGTCGTTTCACATGGGCGTACTGCATTATTAGAGCCATTGCCAAAAAATTCAATATTTGATGACCTGATCCAGGGTGATGAATTATCTCTTACTTCATTCATTATTATTCATATTTCGTGCGAGTTGTCCGAAGCTGTTTCCAATCTGGAGTAATATGAAAATTTAGCCTCTTTTATGAGACGTTTTGATTCTTTTAAGGCTTGGTTATACAGATATAGAAATGTGTGATATTCAGCGTTCTTTTGTATTTTTTATAAGCCTTCCTTTTGTTACTACTAACCTCATTAACTTTTTTGTTTTCCATGTATGTTGCCGACATCTGAGCTTTTTCTCAATGGTAGAGTTACGCTTGGACTCTGTAATCATATTTTTGAGCTTCATAAGGCTTTCAGGTTTTCAGTTTGTTAGCAACTGTTGAAATTTCGATTTGAAACGATCCTTGTCTGAATATTGGATAGTCCAAAAAGTATTGTCTTTTTTGTCACTAGATGGTGTTCGTTGTCATATATCGGGCAATACTAATCAGATTGAGTTAATTTGACATGCGTTTGAAAGGTGACATTCCAGTCTACAATTTTCATACGGACAGTTTTGTATTTCGTCATTCGTGTCAAAAGTTGTATTCATTTAAAAATGAGTGAAATTTCTGAAAAAATTCGTTATATTTTACAATATCAATACGATCAAGGTGAGAATGCATCGCAGGCTCATGAAAAAATTGGTGGTGTCACGGTCAAGATACTTTATCAAAAGCCACAGCCAAGAGATGGTTCACTCGGTTTCGTTCTGGAAATTATGTTGTCAAAGATGCACCTCGCTCAGGTCGACTAATCACTGAAAAAGTCGATGAAATCTTACAAAAAATTGAAGAAGACTGACACATAAGCAGCCATGACATTGCTAAGGAACTGAATATCCATCACCAAACAGTTTTAAACCATTTGCGTAAGGCTGGATACACAAAAAGCTCGACGTTTGAGTGCCGTATGAATTAACACAAAAAAATTTGATCAACCGAATTTCCATTTGCTAATGAAACGCAACGAAATCGAGCCATTTTCGAAGCAAATCATTACGGACGATGAAAAATGGGTAAAATACAAGAATGTCGTTCGAAAAAGATCCTGGTGAAAAAAAGGTGAATCATCGACTCCAAAGCCAGGATTGACACCAAATAAGGTTATGCTGTTTGTATGGTGGGATTGGAAGGGAATTGTTTATCATGAGGTGCTGGAACCTGGCCAAACACTCAATTCGGCTCTGTACTATCAGCAATTAACCAGATTGCAATAAGCAATTTCAAAAAAGGGCGTTGTTTTCCATCGTGACAATGCCAGACCACACACATCTTTGATGACCCGGCAAAAATTGACAGAGCTTGGCTGGGAAGTTTTGATGCATCCATCGTATAGTTAAGACCTTGCACCATCAGACCATTTGTTTCGGTGTCTGCAAAAATTTCCGTGATGAAAAGAAATTCACTTCAAAAAGGGACTGTGAAAATCACTGGGCCAAGTTTTTTGCCGATAAACCAAAGAAGTTCTACACAGATGGAATAATGGCTATACCCAAAAAATGGCAAAAGGTCATAGATAATAATGGACAATATGTACTTAAATAAAATCCATTTAAAAAAAAGAAATATTCAATCGAAAAATGACAAAAAAAGGCTCAATACTTTTAAGAATATCCAGTAAATTTAAATTTTTTTCAAACCAATAAAATCGAACACGTTACTTTCCCTAAGTCCGAAGTTGCTGCCATCCTATTATTTTACCGGCTGTTTGCTAACACCCCAAATCATTGAAAGCATTTCCTTACACTAAGCAAATTAAGAAACAGAAAATATTTACGCATGTCTTGTAAATAGCAAACAGATTTCTACGAAAAACAGGACCCCACAGCTATCGATCGATCACCAGCAATAATAAGCTATCATAAAGCTTGAAAACAGCGCCAGGATAGTAATCAAAATTCCAAAGATCAATAAACTTGGCGTCGATCATACTTCCATTTTTTTCAACCCAATTCAAATACCATCAATACACAAATTGTAAAACGATCCTAACAGAAAAAAAGACAACATCTTTCTGTTTACAATACTTTTTCTGCGCCCCGAAGTTTCTATGTTAAAAATAATTGAAAAAATTATGTTTGTACTTATTCTTCGCGAAGAAAATAAATACACCTGTCATTTTGCATTGTTTAATCTTTTAAATAGATCACGCAAAGTTATTGCTCGCATTTATTATTTGCGCCGCAAAGGTTTGTAACACATTTATGTACATACCAGGGGCTAAGTGCAATAAATTACAATTGTTGAATTTAGCTTGAAATTAAGAACGCAAAATGTTTTAATTTTTTTTTCAAATAATTTGCCGCGTTCCATCGGTTCATCGATTGGATTCGAAGTGTGCTTATTGCACATAATTTGGGAACGCCACAATAAAATACTCGCCAAAAGCAAGTTCAAGTAGAAACAGACTCAACATTAACGTTCTTTTGATCTTTATTGCAAGCTGTTATGAGTTTCGTGTTTACAAACCGATTTGCACACATCTTATTTATCTACTCGTGCCAGGAGTGGGAAAAAGATACATTTGCTGTATATTATCCAGATCATGAAGAAATTTTTTAAGCTATCTATTTACAATATATAAAATTGAAATAGACTCGATGATTTTCGTTAGAATGTGGAAAAGAAGTTCGTTTGGGTTGCGACGGGAACTCATTTGATTTTCACGGCTATTAATTCTGTCGTTAAGGAATTCCGCGGAAGCAAATAAATACCACAAGTATCTGCAGGAAATCAATGCCAGGTTGTAATTACAGTGATGAAATATTTCAGAATTTAATTTAGCTCTCATGCAAGTAGAATCTATTTGTTCAGAAATGATAGGGCGGATGAGAGGAAGATCCTGTTTTATTTCATAAGTTTAGTCCTTTCCAGTTTAGGTTTTGTAGATTGATTGACATAAAAAGGGATCAGAATGAGAGTAGCAATGCAAAAATATCCCTTACACGTAGATGACCCGGAACGCCTATTTCCTTTTTCCAGCCGTTGAAACGAACAACGGATTTTATTCAAATGAAATCCTGAAATATGTTACTTCCGGTGATTTGATATAAAATAGCACAAAGCAAGAAAGGATCAATCCTAAGAATGTTCCTGATCGCAACTGGTGTAGACGCACGTGTTAAGGTATCTGGAGTGATCATATGTTAATGCAAGCATAGACCTTAAAATCAGGAAGGAAGTAAATTCATTCTTACGAAGGATCCTACCCTCTTTATTAGAGCGTTAAAGTGGTTAGTTACCACAAATAATACGACAACAGTTATTAAATACATAAAACAGAATATTTACGAAAAATAGATGCTTTAATTCGTGCTGAACTAAGATGGACTCTTAATAAAAACAGATTGCGTGGACGTCAATCCGTGAAATTCCGATGACGGCAAACGTAAAGACGAAATTGTACGCGTGTCATTTTATAGCCAATCAAATGAATATCGTGAAAATTGTTGATCTGCAATTTATTTTAAATTGGAAATTATTTACAAATTTAGAAAGCTATTTCAACTTACTTATGTGGCTACGCAAACATTTTTGAGCTATTTATTTAAATTTCTCTTCCAAAAGAGAATAAAGAAATTTAGTTTTTAATTTTTGCTGTTGTTGGAAATGCATTTTTGACACCTTGCCTACCGAGTTAGAATGTATTATCGATGCCGTACCACATTCGTGGTATTTTGGCCAGTCTGATGATATTGGGCCTTTTTGCCGTTTTTGATTGAATATTTCTTTCATTTAAAATGGATTTTAATTAAGTACACATTGTCCATTATTATCTATGACCTTTTGCCATTTTTTGGGTAGAGCCATTATTCCATCTGTGTAGAACTTCTGTGGTTTATCGGCGAAAAACTTGGCCAAGTGATTTTCACCGAAACAAATTGTAGTCTGATGGTGCTTGGTCTAGTCTATATGTTACGGTGGATGCATCAAAACTTCCCAGCCTAGCTCTGTCAATTTTTGCCGGGTCATCAAAGATGTGTGTCGTCTGGCATTGGCATGATGGAAGACAACGCCCTTTCTATTGATCAATTCTGGCCGGTTTTTTTGAATTGCTTGTTGCAATCTGCTTAATTGCTGACAGTACAGGGCCGAATTGAGTGTTTGGCCAGGTTCTAGCACCTCATGATAAACAATTCCCTTCCAATCCTACCATACACACAGCATAACCTTATTTGGTGTCAATTTTGGCTTAGAACTGCTTTGTGATGATTCACCTTTTTTTGACCATGATCTTCTTCGAACGACATTTTCGTATCTTACCCATTTTTCATCGCCCGTAATGATTTCCTTCAAAAATGGCTCGATTTCGTTGCGTTTTATTAGCATTTCGAAAATGGAAATTCGGTCAATCAAATTGTTTTGTGTTAATTCATGCCGCACCCAAACGTCGAGCTTCTTTGTGTATCCAGCCTTACGCAAATGGTTCAAAACTGTTTGGTGATGGATATTCAGTTCCTTAGCAATTTCATGGCTGCTTATGTGTCAGTCTTCTTCATTTTTTTGTAAGATTTCATCGACTTTTTCAGTGATTGGTCGACTTGAGCGAGGTGCATCTTTGACATTAAAATTTCCAGAACGAAAGCAAGCGAACCATCTCTTGGCTGTGGCTTTTGATAAAGTATCTTGACCGTAGACACCACCAATTTTTTCACGAGCCTGTGATGCATTTTAACGTTGATCGTAGTGATATTTTAAAATATGACGATTTTTTTCAGAAATTTCACTCATTTTTAAATGAATACAACTTTTGACACGAATGACGAAATACAAAACTGTCCATATGAAAATCGTAGACTAGAATGGCACCTTTCAAACGCATGTAAGTTTGTTTCAATCTAATTAGTGTTGCCCGAAATATGACAACGAACACCATCTTTTGACAAAAAAGGCTCAATACTATCCAGTATTTAACAGGATTTGGTCGAAAGCTTCTGATTTTTTGGGGGTGAATCCCATTCACGCAATGAGCGCGAGCGACTGGACTCCCTGCTTAATACCTCCCCTGTCAACCTGAGAACCTAGCCTGGAACCGTTTGACAATGACTTCGGACCAGGTCTCGTTGTGCAACGGAGTGAGGCGCCTTCAAGCTGGGGGATCCCTTCTCTAGCGGGAGGGGGGGAGGAATTGTCAGACAGTGAGGCCTTTTATCTTTTAGGACGGTCCGAACATAATGTGCCACATGATTCCATTTGTCAACCGATCCAAGCATCACCGTGATTATATTATTCCGAATGTGGTCTTCCGACTCTTTGTAGAAGGCCTGTCCCAGCTGGTTCTATTTTTTGCAAATAAAAAATGTGAAGCAGGCATCGTCTTTCTCTCCTAGGCAAAATCGACAGTCGGGGGACCACGACTTATCAATCTTGTGCAGGTAAGACTATAAACAGAAAGAAACTAGTCTCACCATGCATTCGATTTAGCCACGGTCTCAAACCCGGGATGAGTGGCGCAGTCCACCTTCCCTTCGTGCAATTCATTTAAGACTGTCGCCAATCGTTGAGTGAGCGCTTCCTCTCTTCACGGGCAATTGTCTCTCTCGTATCCTCGTTTCGACGCAGGTAAATAGGGTGGCACTCTCTTTCAAGGAGGGCGACAGGTTTCACGCCTGCAATAATTCTCACCGTCGAATAAGAGACTATCAGATGTGAAGATACAATCCTTAGTGCTCTTCTTCTCTGTGCCTATGACAAGCGTTTTCGGAAACCCTCCTTACTGGGAGCGCCGCCCCATATTTCTGCTCCGTACAGTGACACTGAGCCTACAGCACTCATCAAGAGGCGTCTTCTTGATGGGTTGGCCATAAGTCCACTCAGAATCGATACGCCCAAAGCAGCCTTCTCAGCTGTTGCCCTGATTTGCTCAGAGAAACTCATCTTCGAGTTGATCAGTAGCCCCAGGTACTTCACCGCAGGCTTAGATTCGATGAGTATGTCATTAATACTGATTGTCTTTACTCTAGATATTCTCTTCTTTGTCAAGATGACCATTTCGGTTTTCTCCAGTGCTAGACAGAGCCCGCGAGCAGTCATCCAGTTTCTGATTTGGTGGATTAGCATACTAAGTTGGGCTTGTTCAATGGCGCGTCCAGCGACCAAAGCCGCAACATCATCCGCATAGCCGATTAAGCGTGACTTATCTGGCATGTCCAGTACAAGTAGACTTGAATTGGAAATAAATTTAATATATATTGCTGATAAATTAAAAAAAGGAACGTCTTCAGTCTCTCACATTAAAATTTGTAAACCAATAATATAGACTTAGGAACGATTCATTATGTCTTATCACTTGATAAAATATTTTAACTTTTCACGGACTCATGTCTGACATAATAGATTAGGTTATCAGATCTAGGTGTATGAATTTTATTAGTTTAATATCTCGAAAAAATGTATCTACTGCGAAGAGTATTTTGTTTGGCATATCGGATGTAACGAAATTTGTGATCACGCTGGAGAATTTAAGATTCACTTTGCAAGATGTATCACGTAGTTTATATCTTGACTAAACTCGCTAAATAGGCAAATTGTTCAAGTGAAAAGAGAATAGCAGCTAGTCAGACTGTGAATTAAAACAACAGCTCGAAAATCATTAACCTTGCTCTGCAAAGCGTGCTACATGACCCAAAGCCAAGGTAAAGCAGCATATACCATGTCCATGGCTAAGGACGTACTTGGTTCTAAGTATAAGGGGTCTAGACACCTTAGGCATCTCCAGCTTCAAATAAGACCCTGCCCTCTGTATGTTGTCTCTATCGGGGTGGAAGATTAATTTCGGACACGTTAATAGGAGCGCAGAATGTTGGCGCATCAGAAGACCAGCTGTGTGACTGCGAAACGGAGATCGCAATTTTCAAACTTGGTAAAACGAGTATGAGCAATAGTACACATTTAATGGAAGACTCGGGGATGTACAGAACCAGCTATAGTGCTCAATACCCAAAGAAAAAGAAATAAAAGTCTTCCAGTAGTACAAGAAAGCCGTTTTCAGGAATGAGGTGGCTGGGAGTGTTCATGAGAGGGAAAAGGAAGATTAAAGAGAAAGACTAGGCATTTTTCGAATAATAAAAAACTCATGCCTTCAAAATTTGACAGCCCCGCACAACAAACACAGCAGGGGAAGTTGATCACACAATAGATCTTAAGATGAGAAGAGTAGGGCAAAGCAGCCTGGAAAGATTGCTACAAGGACCCAGAATTCCTAGGAAGTGGGCAGCTCCAAGGCCAGAGACTGCCAGTAGTCACCAGAGTAGATCAACGCGGCCACCTCCAGGTAGGCAGGGTAGGTTTCCCATAGAAGTATGGGCAGGCGTTAAGAGCAAGCTTATCTGAGGTAGTAATGGACGATTCCAGTGAAATTTTCAGGAGTTTCTGGGTCATAAAAAGTATGCACTAGGCTGCTATGGACTTCTTCAGCAAATACGTGACTAAGCTCAGGGATGGATGGGATGGCTTGAGACTTCTGCTCTTTCCGACTGAGGAAATTCATTTCAGACCAAGATTTTACATTTGGTTAACAGTCAGGAAGGTAGAAGCTCGGTAGCGTCTTCAGGGTCTAGGTATCAACATCCCAAATATATCCATGGATCTTTGAAAATCCTCAAGACTATAGAGCCTCAAGTATTCAGTCCCTTCCTTTTGCTCATAAAGCAGAAGAGCATAGAGGCTCTTGACCTGCATTTTGGTATGGCTTACGGTATGCAAGAAAAATGAAATTTTATTATTTTCAAAAATGGAAGGCCAGGATGTTGTCGAGGCAAGAAGTGGGTTGCTGGAGGATATGAGGATTGACAAAATTCTGCCGTGTAGCGTTGGAAGTTGTGTAGGTTACTATTAGTACTCCGAATATGCTTTGGACAACCTCAAGTTCTTTTTCAGGGAAGATGACATTGACCTCGCTTTAATACAGTAGCAGTAGATTGATAGGAAGGTGTTCAGTGGGTAATCCGGAAGCATTGTGCGTTTGGAAATCCACAATCCGGGCGTGAACCTTATTAGCACAAAAAAAAAAATTACAGTAGCACTGTGTTAAAGGGTTACCTATAAAAGGACTTTTTGACAAAAGTTATATTTTTTTACAACTTAGACACTCTAATCGGTAGGGCGGTAGGAGAAAGTTGCACCCTGGTGAAAGGAAAGTATATGTTGCTTTGTACCGCGACCCTAGCTCTGAAAATTCAACTGAAGTTAAAATCCAGGTTGCAAGAGGGAAGAGCCTTAATGACCCATGACCATTGCATAAGGAGCTACCGCATTTTTTTTTTATGTAGCAGGAAGGAAAGTCACTGCGTTAGTAGATTTTGATGCCAATGTTAAATATTCTCTTTAGAGGACGAAAGAGATGAATCCTTATATGTCTTCATTATTTACAATAAAGGCAATCCTCCACTCTTTATTTTTCCAGGTTTGAACACTGTAGAGATTGGAAAGGGGAGTTCGATATTAGACTTGTGAAAGGTAGCGGAGGTATTCATTTAGAGAATTGAAAACTTTCTAGTTTAAGATCTTTCACAGACCATAATTGGATACTTTTGAACCGTAACATGATGAAAGCAGCCCCACACCTCTTCAGAAACATAAAATATGACAAGTTTTAATTAAGAAGAGATTTAGTGCAAAAATATCAAAAATTCTCATTATTAACGCCCAAACGATTGAAGAACTGGATAAAAGGATATAAAAATTCAAAAAAGGTATGAAAACAGCCTAAAGTGTTTCATTTACAGTAAAACATGTCAAGAAATTTGCTCTTCTATGGTGAAATAAGAATTTGGCGATTGTCAGAAAGCTTATTAGGGAAATTTTCAATATCTAGTATAAGATAAGTATATGATTATAACTTCACAAAGGCTACTTAAGAATGTACATACAATCAATTCAGCCAGGAAAGATGCTCGGTAAGGTTACTGCCAATCTATAGAAAAGTTAAGAATTCAGCGAATTGTTACATTTTGCCCGGATAGCTAGGCTATTATGAAGCCTCTTAGCTCGGTAATAACATCCTCTAACATGGAATGGAAGACATTGTATAACTTAAGTGGTCCACTTGAAAAATTGACCATTTTCTCTTGTTATTGCTATATATCGCTTAGGAATTAGTCACTTAAGTGAGTTACTTGCTGTATTTGAAGAGTCCCGCTTAAGATATCAAGAATAAATGAAAAAACCTGATAATACAAAAGGATAGCTAAAGAGGAAATGTTCAAAAGTTAAGCTTAACTGGACTGCAGAAATTGACAAAATAGATATGTAAATATGGCCAAAATTATTTGACATACTTTCATATCTCTACGCTGGTGTCAATGTTCGTTGGCCTTGGAAACAACGAAAAGAGCCCATTTTTAAATTTGCAGTAATTGAGCAGAGACAGGACTTTTTTTGTCCACACTTTGTACATGACTTACATCATCAGAAATTGCTGTCAACTCAAACACTTTCCATAAAATTAGCGTATCTCCTTTTTGATTAAAATTAAGTGGTTACGATACCTCTTATTCGTTTCCTCAAAGCGAACTTTTGATGTAACGTGGCCAACTTCAATAAGAAGAATGGCAACAGCATCTTGAAGCTAGTTTTCTGGGATTTTACCACAGGAAGTAAGCCACATTCCACAGGTCTGGACCAAGGATAGATCTCTCCATCCTTTGTCATTCTTACTGCGACTTTATCTTCATGTGTTGATCCCGACTCACACCACCCTCCTTGATTTTGTATTATCGGTAGACCAAGATCATATTCTTCCGTTACAATTTTCACAAAACCAACTACATGGTTGTAAATAATGAGGAGGTTAGCTCGGTCAATTGGTTCTCCTTCTTCCGAAACTTAATGCAGATGATACTGCACAGAAATTTTATTCTTTTCTGGACTGTCCTAAAAGGAGTAAAGACGCAAAGTGGTTCAATAGGCAAATTGCAAAAGTATTGAAAGCAAAAGATAGAGCCCGTAAAAGGTATCTTACCAGTAGGCTGAGTTCTGACTTGCAATATTTCAGAAGGCTAAGATTTGAAGCGTAGAGTAATTAGATACGAGGAGGCTTCAATCAGGCTGAGCCGGCCAAAAACCTTCTGGACATACATAAAAACTTTAGAAAACAACTGTACTTTTCCAAGCTCCATGTACCTCCATGGCATCGAATTCCCAAAAAAACAAAAGCAGAGTTATTTGTGAGATGTTTGCTCATTACTTTTCCTTTTTTTAAACGAACATAAAGATGGCCTCGTGTTTTCGTCTTGGGCCTGACCATCGTTCCCCGCTTGTCTGTTCCTTTTCGTATATCAGTCTAACTTAGGTAGAGCAACTTTTTATGGCTCTGAAGGTATCGCAATGTTTTTGCAAAAGCGCTTTCCTCATCTTTGTGTGTTCTCTTTTAATTGTGTTTAACCGTAGCCTATTGTCTGGTTCTTTTCCCACTACCAAAAAGAGTTCATTATTTTTCCAATTCACAAGTCAGGAGATAAGGCTTGCATCTCGAACTACCCCTCATAACTCTTCTATCGTCTTTCAGAAGATCCTTCAATACATAGTCTACAATATATTAGATTCTGTAACATATTATATTCTGTTTTCCGTCCTCAGCCAGCTACTGAACAGTATGGGTTTGTTAAATGTAGATCCACTCTCTTTGACTTTTTGTCCTCCCGTTCCGTGTCCACTGAAAGATGGAGCCATGGGGCACATTATGTTCGGGCAGTCCTAAAAGATAAAAGGGACTCAGAGCAGGCGGAGACGACGGGGCTTGGGCATCGCTTGCTTGGCAATTCCTCTTTCCGTCTCCCCTCCCGCTAAAGGAAACATCCCCAGTTTGAAGGCGCCTCACGGTGTAGCAAAACGAAACCTGGCCCGAAGTAATGTGTCAAACGGTTCAGGTTGACAGGGGAGGTGTTTAGTGGATAGTCTAGTCGCCCCAGACAGGAGAGGTGTTTAGTGGATAGTCCACTTCCCAACCACAAAAAAAAAAATTCTTGCTTATTTATTTATGTTATATTGTGTTTTTTGTTTAACTTCAATAGTCATCAGAACTAATTTGAACTTTTTCATCTTACTGGTAATATTTGACATTATTTTGTACTATTTCATAATGAATTTTAGCTTTTGGTTAAATTTTTATCGATGCTTCTTTACGTGGCATTGTCGATATTGTTATTGGATTACATCTACATACATATAGATTTCCCCAACCCACAGCTTCCATGAGTCTTCGTCCGAAGTCCTATAACCAAATGGTAATAAGTGGTCTCAGGATCGGGCGTTGGCTTTTTTTTAATACCTCCATTCTCTACCACTCTCTCCATCACTCTTTCATTGTCGCACAACGCACGTGCGATCTGCACGTCACACGTCGTCAATTCCTACGTGTGCCTCCAGGCACTGCTAAAACGTCGGTATAAGGGGCACACCAAATGCTGTGAAGTACTCCTTTCCTGCTAGTCTAGTCCGATTCGTGAAATGTACTCAGAGATAAAAAAAATATTATAATACGACGCAGTATAAAAAACTCTGAGTTTATAAAAACTAGCTGTTTTTTAAGTATCTCGACGTTAGGGTCTAAAATGCCCTAAACTTTACTGGTGGTTCCCCATTGATACCACATTAAATGCCGAGAAATGCCAATAACTACAAATACACATGAAACTCGACTGCAAAATCCTGCTTACAACACTTTTGTGGCGAAGGCGAGTTTTTCGCGCTTGATAACGGAATTGACAGTAATCGTGGAAAGCGATTAAGATATTAGAATTATGAAAAGAAAATATTATAACGACCAATTGAGATGCATCGATGTAAGTCTAGCGAGCAATAACACAAGACAATCATGCAACGCAGTGAAAAGCCTGAAACGAGGTTATCAGCCCAAGACCACACCCTGCTGTGATGACATCGGCAACACAATCACTGATGAAAACGGGATTAAGGAAAGGTGGGAACCACATTTCAAGAACCTCCTTGATCTTCTGCAGAGATACTCCCGGAGAGCTTGCATTGTCCCCAACAGGTCTGGAAGTTTCTTTCTCCATAAAAGCTCAAAATAATAATAAAGCGCCGGGTATCGATGAGATGCCAGTTGAGCTCATTAAATATGGTGGCAGCGGTGTTCAGAAAGCCAACCACAAAGTCATCCAGAAAATTTGGCAACAAGAACATATGCCGAACGAGTGCAGCAAATCAATCCTATTCCTTATCCATAAAAAAGGTGAAAGGCTACATTGCGGAAACGACAGAGGCATATTACTGCTTTGTACGGCGTGCAAAATATTATCAAAGATCTTAGAAAATAAAATCAGATCATATGCCAACACTTTTATTGGCGAATGTCAAGGCGGCTTTAGAGCAGGTAGAACGACGATAAACCAATTGTTTACAGTCAAACAGGTACCTGAGAGATGCTGAGAGTTCAACATAGACGTGCACAAAATTTTCGTTAACTTTAAGCAAGCATACGATAGTATTGATCATAATGTACGGTACCAAATAATCCTTGGCTTTGGTATCCCAGCAAAATAAGTGCACCTTACCAAAATGACAATGACGTCGACAACCTCCCAAGTCCGCATTAATAACCAACTCACCGACGTCTTGCACACCAATATCGGACTAAAACAGGGAGATGGGCTGGCCCCATTGCTATTCAATTTCGCTCTGGACTATTTTCATCAAAAGCTACCTGTCAATACAAGAGGTACGTTACTAAACATGTTGAACCGAGTGGTAGCCTATGCGGACGACATCAACATTTTGTCACGGTCGTTACCAACTGCCAAAGAACTTTTCCCGAAAGTCAACAGCAAAGAAAGCTAGGAGGGCTACACACCAATGAGAATAAAACAAAGCTCATGACGCAGAGGAGAAAAATACCTCAAATACACAAAATATCACACTTGGTGAATACAATATCGAAAATATGTTAGTGTATTTGGCGCCAAAATAACGAGGACCGGTAATAAAAAAGATGAAGTATGCGGAAGAATACAGCTCGAAATTAAATTTTTTTATCCAGTTTTGACGATCTTGAAGACCAGCTGCATACATAGAAAAACAAAGCTCCAAGTATACAAATCTGTGATAAGACCTGTGTTATGCTATGGGTGTGAAACATGGACCCTAACTTAAACATCCGTAAACATATTAAACGCTTTTGAGCGACGGGTCCTGAGGCGAATAATCGGAGCGTAGCAAGACGGGGACTATTGGCGAACTCGATACAACCATGAACTGTATGAAATTTTTGACGAGACGAAGGTTTAAACGATTGTATCACAGCGGAAGCTACAATGGGCTGGCCCAAAAAGGTACTCGTTGCGAGAACTGAAGGGCAGTGACCAGTGGGGAAACCGAGGATATGCTGGTCTGACATTTCATCGCTGCTCGGATTTCGAAAGTGGAAGGCACGGTCAATAGACCAAGAATTTGGAGACGCTTGTTGCAGGAAGCGAAGGCCCGAGAGGGGCTGTGGTATTACGAAGAAGAAGAATGTATGAAGAATGGTTTTAAAGGGAATATGATGAACCACACAGAATACGAAATTTTAGGAATATTAAATGGGTAACATTGGATAAACACAATTACATCGCTTAGGTAGCGTTGATTTGGGTTTCGTATTTCGAGCAATATGCTTGAAGAGTTCAGAGTAAAGAAAAAAACAAATACACGAAGCCTTTGGAGGATGGTGCATATTAGAAGGCCATGGAAATTGAGTAAGTAAGATATTGAGCAAAAAAGGAGGTTTCATATCGCAGATAGAGGAATTAAAAGTAGTCAATAATTTTGTTTATTTGATATCCGCAGGCCAATTCTTTTTTTTTAAAGCCGTCGGGCTTTGCTTTGTTGCGTGAGCAGACGCGTTTCGACAACTTCGAGTCATCTTAAGAATTTAAAAAGGGTAGATCATCTTACGGAGCCTGTGACATTCAGCTTCTGATGATCAGCAGCAATGTATTGAGGTACGACGTCTGTCTTTCTGTAAGTAGATCCTGAATCAAGCGGGAACACATTTTCTGGAAAAGTCGGCTTTATGTAATAATTTCGGAGAAACACACCGTACCAGCTGAAAGCTTATGTATGAGCCCAACACTTTTAACTGCAATCAAGTTAGACTGACCAGTAAAAAAACTATACAAAGGCAGCTGCCTTTGTACAAGGAGCGTTCCAAAGCAAACGAGACTGAGCTAAAATAGAAACGACAGGAGCTTTATTCTGATCAATTTGAGTTTATTTATTCAAAATAGTCTCCTCCGGCCTCGATACACTGTTTTGCGCGATCCAAAAGCTTTTCGAAAGAGTGTTTCAGGTGATTGACCGGAATGTCCTTCAGGATGTCGGTACAAGCCTTTTGGATGCTCTCTACGGACGCAAAGCGTTTTCCTTTCATGGCCAAATGCAATTTTCCGAATAGGCAAAAGTCACAGGGACCCATATCAGGCGAATATAGTGAGTGATTGATGGTTAAAATGGGATTTCTAGTCAAAAAATCAGTCACATGAGTGGATCGATGATTCTGAGCAATTTTTGGTCATCAGTTAACTTGTGCGGAACAAAACATGCACAGACCTTTCGTAAGCTCAAACGATCGGTTAATATCCGATAAACCGATGTTTTGGAGATATTCAACTCTGATTTCATGAATTTCAACGATGATTTCGGCTCATTTTTGATAAATTCAAGCACAATTTCGATGGAGTTTTCGGTGATCACTGATTTTGAGCGGCCCGTATGTTCATCGTCATTTATGTCCTCACGACCATCTCTGAAACGTGTAAACCACTCACGAACTCTGGCACGAGATAGGCAATCATCGCCATAAACTTTTTTCATCAATTCAAATGTTTCGCTAAACGTTTTAACCGATTTGAAAACAAAATCTGATATTACCTCTTTGTTCGACCCTCATTTTTGTACCGGTGACACAAACATAATGTCACTTTAGACGCAATAACTTCGCTTCCACTGAACCGAATGTCACCAAACTTTCACTGGAAGTCAGGGAGGGATGTAACTTTGCAACGCACTATCTTATTCACAGATGGCGCCACCAAAAAAATTATGAAAAAACTCGTTTATTTTGGAAAGAAGCTCCTAGATAATGCATGCTTTTATATAGCATTAGTAGACACTTATATAAACATCACACCCTCTAGAAAATATGACTCAAAAACGATTTGAATATTTTTATAGACGGATAAGATCAACATTGAAAAAAGGAGCGGAAGAGGAGACCAAGAAACCTCCGAAAAGGCGCGTGTAATTTTTAAGGAATATTGCTGCCATTATGTGAGAAAATATATTCTTTTGATTTAATTTTTTAAATTTAATGTCAAAAGCCATTTAAAATTTTGCGGTCAAGTTTTACAAAAATGTTTGGAATTCTTTAAGAATAAAGTACGAGTACTCATGATTCAAATGTTTTTGACTGGGGTTTGAATTTTAAAGCATTAGTTTTTGGAGGAGGTGTTGAGGACGAGTCTCTTTTCTAGCATTCCCTCTTTCTCCTTTCCATCTCACTAGAATAAGGATTTCGGTATCTCGATGGTCGAAAAACGGGCGCTAGCTTGAAGTAGTGTGTCAAACGGTTCCAGGCTGGGTTCTCAGGTTGATAAGGGATATTTTTAGTGGGGATAATACTATATGTAAAAGCCTTGGGCGTCTGGGAGTCCTACACTCAGGGCACAAATAGCTTTCATCTACCTGATATATACAAAAATTTAGATGAACTGTGAGATCTTTCTTACAATGGTAGCCACCTAATGCAGCAAAAATAGACTCCAAAAACTCAGTGCACACAAAATACTAAGAAGGAATGTTTAGAAGTGCAAAAAGTTCAAATTAAACAGTGTCTATTTGGCAGCAATGTGTATGTCAGTGGTGCTAAAAATGATAGTGTGAGTTTGGTAACACTATGAATAATCTGCCAACGCTTAATAGCGGAAATTAAGAAACATAAAGCAGCACAACACCAATTAACAACACACATTGTTATACATACCTTGACCACCAAAAACACTGATCATTTGGTTTGCCATCGAGTCCTTGTCCTTAATTATCGAAAAATCAAAAAAGCTTCCAAGGAAACAGAAGTCAACATTCTCTTTAAAAATAGTTTAATACTTTCTTTTATAAGTACATATTATCATAAGTTTTGTTTAGAATTTAACATCGATACAATGTCTTAATAAATAAACCTAGCAATACTATGCTTGTCGAATCCTTTTAAAATCAGGATAATTATATAATATATCTTCGACTTTCATTTCAGATCACGAACAGTTGAGATTAAATAAAGTGAATGAAGAGTCAAAGTAGGGACTTAAATCTAGTAGTACAATTGAGGTTCATCTTTAGTCAATTTGCTTGAAGCCAAGTAATCTTTGGGATCCCTGAGGGTATTAATAGGCAAAAGTCAGAATAAAGTCAACTTAAAAATTGGTTCTATGAAATCTTTAAAAAAGTACTTACGCATAATACATCCAGATTCCTTATCATCGCGGCTCCAAGACCTCGACGTACTGTACTATTTTTGGCATCGACAAATTCAGTCTTGTGTTCCGTTGTGGCGGCATTTTTCATTGATCCTTCATTCAATATCTCATCCATTGTGAAGTTATCTGGATTGCTGATCGAACGACGTAGTACAGAAGCACGTTTCGCCCGCAAAGAGCTTCGCATAAACTGGCCAAAACTTCCTCGGAGTCGTTGGTCGCGAGGTGGTGTGATTTTGAATGTAGGAACAATTGGTGGGTGCAAATCGAATGAAGAGTCAGGTGAAATGTTGCGACTGGTCAGTTGCGAAGACGTGGAAATACCGTCATCTTCCGTATCAGAGTTGGAGGTGATATGACGATAGCCACGTTCAAAGTGCTTTGACCTCTGAGGCACCGGCGAAGAATTGCGACTATTGTTACAGGATGATGATCTTAAGTTTTTAATTGATTTACTTGCTGAAGACAGGAAAGTAAGGAGTCTGGATGCTCTACAGCCTCGGTCATCGTGAGATCTCTTTTTGGCAGTTAAACGATCGCGAAGATCGTCTTCAGTAATTTCGTAAGGATGCTTTGGATTTTCAGGAGTTCTTGGTTCAACGAATGTAGACCTATTTGCTTCAGTATTCTCATCTTCACAATCATCAAAATATTCCTGATCAGTTGACCCGAAATCCGAATCAGTGTCAGGATATTCTACGTACACGTCATCTCGTCGAGCCTTGAATTTGGTGTCAGCATTTGAGCTGCAGGCATTTCTACGTGCTTCCAATTCCATGACGAATTTCAGGAGATCTTCACGGTCAAGTTCTGTAACACACTTACTTCGCTTCCTTCTCGGCTGTTCGATCGCCTTAACTTCTAGACTAGTATCAAATGAACCCGAATCATTGGCGTTGGCCAAGGATTGAACGAATCTTTCCACCATGGTTGCAACCGGCTTTGCTTCACTTTTAAAATGAAATTGTCTCTTGTGTTCCGTATAACTATGATTATTTATTAACACTTTGCAAGAATTCACTGCACTATCTAAATCATTCATCATCAAATTTGGGTATAACCGTTATAGTCGTATTTCAAAGAAATGAATTGTCTTTAAACTGATTGTTAAATTTTTGGTTAAAAAGTTTTTGGTTTTGTTTCACTGAAATATTATTAAAATTTTGAATTAAAAATTTTTAAGCGCGAATAACTTTTAATTTTTTCAATTTAGAATTCCTTATTTTAATCCTTTCGATTACTTTTGGATCTGGTCCTATTCAACTAGAAAGCTCAACTGAACTGAACAATTTTATACTGTTCGCTAAGGAACTTATCTAGCTGGTTCGCCGAAAGAACGTTCCAATACATTAACACTTGCAAGATACGCGGTATATTCATATGAATATGGGGATCGTGACGAAAGACACTTTTCTTGAATGGACTCGCATGAATAGAGATAGACGACACCTTTGCATCCAACGAATTCATGGTTCGCGTGTGCGATGAAATGGAAGGTTGGATGATGCAGGAACGTATGTATCTCTGTTGATAAAATGTTTTATATAAAATTAGCATATGAATACAAATCTCCTTAATTTGAGTACAGTTACGATGTAATTGGTATGTACGAGTACATTTCACATGCCGATCGTCATAATTATATATGTATGCTAAATTTTTGAAATGAGCCGTTTCAAGATAAGTGTCTAGGGCAGGTTTTTTTCAGAAAGAAAATTCACGTGGAAGAAAACAAAAGTTTATTTTGATGGGCATGTTTGTAGTATGTGAGAGATATATTTGTACGCATGGGTAAATAGTACCAAGTGATTGCGCAATTGCACACTTTTGTATGGTACCTATGTACTTCTAAGACACTTTGTTCCAAAGATCACGGACGAAGATATTTCCTAGAGGTTGATCGGCGGAAGCATATGACTGGGGATTGCGTTCGATAAGAAGAATTGATTCTATTTTAAGATCATTTCAGGGAAGAACTACTCCAGAAAAAACGATCCAGGATAAGTGGGAGTTAAAGTGTGGAGGTATGCCGATGGCGGTGAGTTCACTTGTCGAGATTTGAGGGGAATTCGTTTAATATTTCCGTGTTCGCTGAACGTTTCGAAATACCTGGAGGTAAAGGTTATTATTGGAATTTGTCGAATTGTAAATAGAATGTAAATTGTTTGAAATATGTCCAATAGAGTTCCACGAATTCTTTGCTTTGATGTGAGTAATTTGGTTGAAGGATTTTCAAGTGGAGTATACTCTAGAATGTAATATGTCGAATAATTTTGGAAATTGTAAATCCATTGAATGAAAGTGGAATTATGTTATTTTTATAGATGTTTATCTACATAATTTTTTTTTATTGTACATAAACAAAATAAGTGCTATAAATTACAGGCAAGGATGAAAGATCAATGATTTGGATATCTGGGAAGAAGGTCGAATTTTTACGAGCTACAGAAACAAGAAGACCCCGCACATCTATGGAAACATTTGTAGGAGCACTATCACCCAATAAAAATGTAGGTGGTAGCGAATATATTCTTGAAGCAAAAGCTAATCTGGTATAAGGATAAAGATGCTGACGAGACCGATTTCCGAAAAAGCCCTTTTCATTGTATCCAGTGGAAACTACTTAACAAAATTGTTAGTATGATTAACACAGTGGAGGATGTAATCATATCTTTTGGAAAATATAGGGAAATAGTTAGGACAAAGAGGGTTTTACTAAATGTTGACAAGTAAGTGTCTAACCTTACTATAGGTTTATGAGGCGACGGAAAGGAAATCGAAATAAGAAACCAATGGGACTAGAAAAGAACAACATTTAAATGGGGATTTGCACACGGTTAAACAACGAAAGGAGCCATGACTTCTGACGGTATATTTTCAAGGTTAACTGGGAGGGATTTATACAAGATCCGAATGAGGCTTTCTGTCTCCCATCGGACGCGCCTTCAGGTGGCGGATAGGATTCCTTAACTGGCGGATATGTGGGAAATAAAATACTACTCGTGGACCTAAAACCGACTAAATTGAAGCTCTGACAACGCTGCACTTAGTATTTACTTGTCACGGAACCAGGACAACTAATATGGATCGGATTGGATAAACGGCAACGACTATCACAGCGTATATAGGACTATTATTTTGGAACTGGGAATGTTAGATCATTGAGCAGACCAGTTGCACTGCGATAACTTCTGGATGAAATAAAGAAATACAAAATGTACATCCTCACAGAGTAACAAACCAGATGCGATGGTGAAGACACATTTGACATGCGAACGCCCACCGTGTTTAATAACGGAAAATCGCAAGGAAGGCATGAGTTCTAAGTGGATTTTATTGTTGATAACACATTTAAACAAATTATCACCGATTTCAAGGTCATTAACGAAAGGATCTCTGCGATTCGTATCAAGACCAAATTCTTTTGTCTGGCTGGTCAATTAGCACGCGCTCACAGAAGGCAAGGAAGAAGCAATCAAGAATGAATTTTAAAGCACCCTGGAATGCACTGTCAATGTATTGCCGTCAAACGACATTAAAATGGTTCTGGTTGACATCAATGCACAGAACGGCCGAGCGAACAACGCATGATAGACTTTGCTACTAGTACAGGCTTCATAGTAAGCTGCATACACTTTCCGCAACGAGATATCCATAAGAGAATGTGGGCATCCCCGGACGGTTGCACATTCCACAAGATCGATTATGTTCTCATACAAAAACGAGCGGCCACAGCATTCTCGACACGCGCTCGTTCCGTAGCACTGTCTGTGATTCGAACCACTATCTTATGAGGGTCAAGTTCCGATGCCGCATCTCCAAGAGCTGTAAACAAGGAATATCAGTTACTCCGAGGTACTAGATACACAAGCTAAATGATAGCTCAGTAACGTCTACATGCACGTCAGCACTGAATAATCGCATCAATATGTCCCCGAAGGCAGGAGAAAGTAATGATAACGTCAAAACCATGTGGAAGACAGTAAGAGATGCGGTCACAGAAGCAGCCGAAGAAGTCTTGGGGCTCTAGACAAAGAAAAGTAGGAACAACTGGTACGCCGTAGAATGCAGGGAAGTGGTTGAAAAAAGGAACCAGGCGCATTAAGAATTTAGCGACCAACACGGGCTAAAGAAGAACAATATTAAACCCTCTGACGGCAAGCTAAAAACAAGTGCTGAAGGAAGAAACGGCTGACCATCAGCACCACGATCCAACAGATCAACGACATGACCCTGCATGGTCAGATCGAAGTATATCTCTATTAAACAACTAAGAGACGGCTTCAATCCACAAACAAATCTTTTTAAAAGTGCACAAAGAGCAATCATAGATAATCCAGATGCTATTCGCAGAGCAAGAGGTCCCAATCTCACCACCAACCAGAGACGAAGTACAGGCAGGTTCCTGGAATAAATGTAATACCAGCAGTACTGCTTCAGAGCGGTGGTTCTCATCTAAGCAACCTTCTGCATAGACTTATATGCAGAATATGGTCATAGGAGCAGTTACCAGAGGATTGGCGAAACAGGATTATATGTCCTGTACAGAAAAAGGGGGACAAGTTAAGGTGTGAAAATTATAGAGGCATCCCTCTACTGTGTAAGTCTTATAAAGTGGTCTCCAGTAGGAAAATTAAAGCGGTACTGTGAAAGTGTTATAGGTGAGTATCAGGATGGCCTAGAATATACCAAATATTCTCAGTAAAGCAGGTGCTCGAAAAGTGCTGGGAATATGAAATCGATGTGGACCAACTCTTTGTAGCTTTGAAGCAAGCATACGACAGTATCGACAGAAACGCGCTGTACAAAATAATGTTTAGCTTTAGTATCCCAACAAAACTAGTTCGCATGGTCAAGGTCATTATGCTAAACACCGAGTCTCACGTCAAGGTGAAGGATAAACTAACTGACAGTTTGATAATAAACATGGAGATGGACTTGGCCCAATGCTCTTTAATATTGCGCTGGAACACATCATCAGGAAGACATCAGCTGAAACCTCGGGTACACTAATGTTCAAGCCTACACAATTGCTAGCATATGCTGATGACGTCAATATTACGGCACGTTCAATCTTAGATCCCAAAGGAACTTCTTTTATCTTGGAGCCAACTTGAATAGAAAAGGCGCTCAAAAGGATAAAATTGAACGCTGCATTAACGCTGTAACTAAAGCCTATTATTCCGTAAATAAAGCCTTTTATTCTAAGGTCCAGAGTTGTGCACAGGCAAAATAAGCTCCGCATTTACAAAGCACTAGTCAAACCTGTGCGGTTATATCGAAGTGAAATATGTACCCTGTTGAACTGGTCCGAAAAGGTAGTGGACGTATTTGAACGCAAAGTGCTGATGAAATTCGATGGTCTAATTAAACAAGGAACAGAGTGGAGGCTGCGTTACAACGATGAGTTGTACGAATTATTTAACGATCCACCTATATCCGCTTGCGTAAAGTTACCTAAATTGCAATGGGCGAGTCATGTAGAAAGAATGGAAGAAAACCGGCTACCCAAAGAACATTAAAAGGTAGAACATAAGGCAGGCGTCTAGCGGGAAGAACGAGGATTCAATAGAAAGACGCGATAGAAACGGACAGCAAAACCTTGCTTGGGACTGACCAACTAGCGGTCGAGATCGCGGAACCGTGATGCTTAAAGGAGATTAATTCTGGAGGCCAAAGGCCAAAGGAGCCACTGGAGAGTCTATAAAGAGAGAAGGAGTGAACAACGCAATCACTAATCATTTAACAAGAAGTGATATCCAACAGAAGATTGACGAATGGGCCGGAATCCTAAGATAAACAAGTTGGGTAGACAGACCTACGCTCATTTCAGAAGGGTTTTGTACATAGCTTTTCCAAAATGCAGTCACCAGCATCGCATGAAGTCAAGAAACATCTCAAAGAGATGTGCACATTTAAAAGAAAATTCATTGTTTCTCTATGTCCAACGGTCGCCATTTTGTTGCAAAGTAACCAAAATCACTCAAATCATGAATTCCCAATAATATTTATGTTATTGATCTTATTTGAAAATTTTAAGAAAATCTAATTAAAACTGCAGTGTCTGATTCGATGGAAATTCCATGAAATACCAAAATCGTGTGTTCTTGTTGTTGTAACTGGAGAAATTTCAAATGTTTATAACTTTCGTGTATATCATTCGATTTTCATCAAACTTACAGATTATAAGAGCCTTTACTGAAACTTTCCAAATTTTCGTTGGATTTAAGGGTACCTATACGATTTTATGGGGAAAATCTGAAATTCGAAGATCATACTATTATTAACAAAGTGGAACAAATTTTTTCTTCTTCTTCTTCTCAGCACTACGGCCCCTCTCGGGCCTTCGCTTCCTGCAAACAGCGCCTCCAACTCTCTCGGTCTGTTGACCGCCTCTTCCAATTCCGAAATCCGAGCAGCGATGAACTGTCTTCGTCGACCGAGTCAGATCAGCGTTTCCTCGGTTTCCCCACTGGCCTCCGGCCTTCAGTTCTCCCAACGAATACCTTCTTGGGTATCCATTGTTCGTCCATACGATTCATGTGTCCAGCCCATTGCAGCTTCCGCAGTCTTACAATCCTTGAGACCTCCAGTTCGTCAAAAATTTCATAAAGCTCATGGTTGTATCGAAATCGCCATTGGTCCCCGTCAAGCCACGCGTCGATTATTCGCCTCAGGACCCGTCGCTCAAAGGCGTTCAATATATTTGCGGATGCTTGGGTTAGGGTCCATGTTACACACCTGTAGCATAACGCAGGTCTTATCACAGAATTGTATACTCGGAGCTTTGTTCTCCTTTTTATGTAGCTGGTCTTCAAGATCGTCGATACTGAATAGAATATTTTATTTGCGAGCTGCATTCTTCGGCGTGTATTCTCTCTTTCATTGTCCGTTTTCGTTATTTTGTCGCCTAAATACACAAATTCGCTAACATTTTCGATACTGTATTCGCCAAGTGTGATATTTTGTGTATTTGAGGTATTTTTCCTCGACTGCGTCATGAGCTTTGTTTTATTTTCGTTTATTTGTAGCCCTACTAGTTTTGCTTCGCTATCGGTTTTCAGGAAGAGTTCTTTGGCAATTGTTAATGACCGTGACAAAATGTCGATGTCATCCGCATAGGTTACTACTTGGCTCGACTTGTCTAGTAATGTACCTCGCATATCGACAGGTAGCTTCTGTCTGACGTACTTCAGAGCCAAATTGAATAGCAATGGGGCCAGCCCATCTCCCTGCTTTAGTCCGATATTTGTGTCAAAGGCATCGGTGAGTTGGTTATTGATGCGGACTAATTTGGCTGGGATGCCAAAAACAAGCATTTTTTGGTACAGTACGTTGCGATCAATAGTGTCGTATGCTTGCTTGAAGTCAACAAAAATTTGGTGTACGTCTATGTTGAACTCCTAGCTTTTTCAAGTACCTGCTTGACTGTGAACAATTGGTCTGTTGTTGATCTACCTGCCCTAAAACCGCCTTGATACTCCCCAATAATACTGTTGTACGACGTACAAAATATTTTCGAAAATCTTAGAAAATAAAATCGGATCATACGATTTATGAGCTGCACTGGAATCTCAAAAATAAACGAAAATCTTCCTTTTTATTAGGTGAATATTACTTTTTTATTGAATTGCATACGCGCGTTTCGAAAGGAACGTCCTTACTTCTTCAGTGCTTTTCTACAAGTATTTCTTATAAACAATCTACAGTCCTGTTTTATACATCTAAGTTTTTTCCATACAGGTAACACTTTTTCCGTGCTAAATGGTCTATTAAGGGGTTTAACAATTATAGGTAACTACCCTAGCTATAAATCTTCCAAATTTAAACAAGTGATCCTTTAAGAGGATTAAGCGGATAAAGAATTACAGGTAATTAGCAAGTTAACAAAATGATCCTTTAGGAGGGCTTAGAGAAATAAAGTTAATTAGCATAATTAGGAACTTTATAATTTTTAAGTGGCTTATCGAGAAATTAAAGAAAATAAACATGATTGGCAGTACCCTACCTCTACATTCATTCTTTTTTCTTTTGGTTCGTTGTAAATATACCAGCTTTCGTATGCGTCAAGCTTCCGCTGTTTTGACACCTCCTTCAACACTTCGACGTTGTCCTTCGTTATTTCGTGGTTTTCCTCCATTGCGTGCCTCGCCACCGTTGATTTCGTCTCCGAAAGTGCTTTATTTCTTTTTCGAGCGCTTCCGACTTCGGTGATATGTTCCTCGACGCTGATCCCTACTAGCCGCTTTGTTTGTCCAATATAAGTTTTTTTCGCAATCCGTGCATGTTATCCTATATATCCCATTCTTCTCCCAGAGGTTCTTTGGATCTTTAGCGCTTCCGAGAATCGCTTTAAGTTGTGTTATCCTGCTTGTACCCACAATTTTGATGCCTTTATTTTTCAGGATGCGTTTGATTTTATAAAATGCTGCTGTAAAAGTTACCGCTGCTATTGTAGTGCTTTCGAGTGCCTTTGCCTGCTTAAATAATGTAGTCTCGCGGTATGGATTGTTACGTTGTAATTTTTTGCTGATCATTTGTTGTATCATGGCCATGTTGTAGCCATTGATCTCCGCCGTATGTTCTATACACCGTAATTCCTTGTCGTATCTCTGCGCAATAAGTGGTACTATGGTGAGGCGATTTACCATGTGGTGGAACGCTGCTAATTTATGTTGTATGGTATGGCGAGGCGAAGCAGGTATTGTTGTCTGCGTTGTCGTTGGCTTGCGGTAAATATCAAATGCAATTCCTCAATTTTCTTTAATCCTACCATCTTCCTCTGTTTCCATGCTGAATTGAATACTTGTGTTTCTCTTATTTATTTCGTTTATTGTTTTTTCGATTTCCTCAGTTTTCACAATCGCAATGATGTCGTCCACGTATCGATGCCATATTCTCCGCATTGAACCTTTTTCCTCTATCTGCTTTACTAAAGCTGCCATGAAAATTCTCGCTAGCACTGGTGACAATGGGGTTCCCATTGCCGTCCCCTTCAGTATTTTATAATACTTACCTCTAAAAGTGAAGTAGTTCTCTTGCATATACAGTGCAGCAAGTTTTGCATACTTTTTCGCCTTTTTCCACCATTCTACCGATTTGTCATCTCCTGTGAGCCACTGTTCTAGTTCGTTCAGTGCCATCTTAATCGGTATACTCGGGAACAGTGCTTTTACGTCGAACGGTTGTGGGCAATCCGTATAAAAGCGTAATTCTTCAAAATCTGGCTGCTCAATGTTCACGCTCCGACCGAATAAAAGGCCGAAGAAACGAAGGAAACGTTCTACAATCATCTGGAAAGACTGGTCGACTCGTTGCCTACAAGCGACACAAAAATAATTCTGGGTGATTTCAACGCTAATGTTGGCAATGAGATATCTCATCGGGGAACAATTGGAGGATATAGTCTCCACGAGGAAACAAATGACAACAACCAGTACCTGATTGACTTTGCATGTAGCAGAAATCTAGTCATACGTCCGACTTGCTTCCCACATCGTCGCATTCATAAAATGACCTGGGTGTCACCGGATGGCAACGCAAAAAACCAGATCGTTCATGCTCGGATCCAACAACGTTGGGCCTCGAGCATACTTGACATACCGAGGAGTCAATTGTAACTCAGATCATTACTTGACCATCTTCGGCGGAAACCAACCCGCTACGAAGATTTGATATCGAAAGGCTCTAAACGGCCTCTGTGGTCAAAACTTTCGACAACCAGCTGGCTCCCATCTTATACGACGCATCGTTAAAGACAAGCAACGAGCTCTGGATGGAAGTGAAAGCGGCTACTAAGACCGTGACAGAACGGACGATCGGACATCCAGCCCAGCGCAAGAGAAATTATTGGTTCGATTATGAGTACCAGAATGCGTTCGATAAAAGAGTCAGGCGTACAAAGACTACGTAGGTAGGAAAACCAGGATGAAGAGAGAACACTATGAAAATCTCAGAAGAGTAACGAATAAGATAATTAGAAATAAGATAAGAAAATTCTATGACGACCAATTGAGAAGTATCGATGTAAGAGAAGCGAGCATCAATACAAGACAAGCATACAAAGTAGTGAAAAGCCTGCAATGTGGTTATCAGCCCAAAACCACTCTCTGTCGCGATGACATCGGCAATATCATCGCTGATGAATCTAAGCTTAAGGAAAGATGCGCATCATATTTTAAGAACCTCCTTAATCCTCCGCACAGCTCCAGAACATCAGAATCATTAGATGTTTGCGGAGAGTTTCCATTGGCCCCACCAACTCTAGATGAAGTTTGTTCCATCATTGAAGCTAAGAGGATAAGGCGCCGGGCATTGATGAGATTCCAGTGGAGCTCATCAAATATGATGGCAGTGGTGTTCATAATGCTATTCACAAATTCACCAGCACATTTGAAAACAAGAACATATGCCGAAAGAGTGGAGCCCATCAATTACATTCATTATCCATAAGAAATGTGAAAAGCTACAGTGCGAAAATAATAGAGGATTATAAATATTTTCAAAAATTTCAGAAAATAAAATCGGATCATATGCCAACAGTATTATTGGGGAGTATTAAGGCGGTTTTAGAGCAGGTACTATAAATCGACAACTGAGCAATTGTTCACAGTCAAGCAAGTACTTGAAAAATGGTGGGAGTTCAATATAAACGTGCACCAAATTTTCGTTGACTTTAAGCAAGCATACGACAGTATTGATCGTAACGTACTGTACCAATAATGCTTTGCTTTGGCATCCCAGCCAAACTGGTCCGCCTTACCAAAATTAAAATGACGTCGACAACCTCCCAAGTCCGCATCAATAACCAACTCACCGATGCCTTTGACACAAAAATCGGACTGACGCAGGGAGATGCGCTGGCCCCTTTGGTATTCAATTTGGCTCTGGAGTATGTGACAACAATGCTACCTGTCGTTATACGAGGTACATTACTATACAAGTCGAGCCAAGTAGTAGCCTACGCAGGCGACATCAAAATTTTGTCACGGTCATTAACAACTGTCAAAGAACTCTTAATGAAACTCGACAGCGAAGCAAAACTAGTAGGGCTACAAATCAATGAAAATAAAACAAAGCTCATGACGCAGTCGAAGAAAAATACTTCAAATGCACAAAATATCACACTTGGCGAATACAGTATCGAAAATGTGGGCGAATTTGTGTATTTAGGCGCCAAAATAACGAAAACGGGCAATGAAAGAGACGAAATACGCCGAAGAATACAGCTCGTAAATAAAATATTTTAGTCAGTTTTGACGATCTTGAAGGCCAGACGCATGCACAGGAAAACAAGGCTCCAAGTATACAAATCTGTGATAAGACCCGTGTAATGCTATGGGTGTGAAACATGAACCCTAACACAAGCATCCGCAAATATATTGAACGGCTTTGAGCGACAGGTGCTGAGGCGAATAATCGGAGCGAAACTAGACGGGGACCAATGGTGAATTCGATTCGTGTATGAAATTTTTGACGAACCGAAATCGTATGGACGAACAACGGATACCCAAAAGGTATTCGTTGGGAGAACTGAAGGGCGGAGACCAGTAGGGAAACCAAGAAAACGCTGGTTTGACTGGATCGACGAAACCAGTTCATCGCTGCTCGGATTTCGAAATTGAAGGACGCGGTCAATGGACCGAGACACTTGGAGGCGCTGTTTGCAGGAAGCGAAGGCTCGAGGGGCTGTAGTGCTACAAAGAAGAAGACGAAATGAAATTAACACAAAGTTCATGACTCAAATGAGGAAAAAAACTGCAGGTCAACTAAACCTGACCATAGGCGATTATAACCTTGGAAGTGTGGATAGCTTAATACTAGTAGGATTTATGAAATTCACATTTTTGACAGCAATGATATGTACTCTTAAAATCATTGATATTTTTAATATTTCCGGATACACTACATGGGTTGATAAATCTCGGAATTTTTAATGAAAATAAGCGTTTTTTTGCGTAGGGCTATACTTATTCCTCAACATAGTTGCCTTCGAGGGCGATAGACTTGCTACACCGATTTCCCAGCATTTTGATGCCCTTTCCGTAGTATGAAGCGTTCAAACCTTGGAAAGACGCTTCGGTATTTGCGTTAACTTTCTCATTCGATCTGAATTTGATTGCCTGGAGCAACCTTTTGAGGTCTGCCAAGTTTGGAGAATACGGTGGATGAGTAATCAATTCGAATCGTAATTGGTCCCATTTGGCAATCGCTTTCAAGGACGTATGTGACGGTGCGTTATCGTGATGATACAGAGCATTTTTTTTCACCAAATGGGGCCGTTTCCCTTCTGCATAATCAATGAAGATTATTTCATGCGCATCTCAAAAAACGGAGGTCATCACCATTCTGGTCAAGCCTTGGTCTTTTGCCCGCTTGGGTAGGCTTCGTGGCTTTTCAGCCACTCTACAGACTGCCTATTAGACTCAGGCGTATGACAATGGATCCACCTTTCTTTTATCCTCACAAAACGTCGAAAAAGTCTGCTCGATTATGCTGCATCAACGACAAACCGGACATTGAATCATCGATGTGCTGCTGCTTTTGGTCGACGTAAGCAAATGCGGTACCCATCGCACCGACAGCTTTTTCATTTCCAAAATATCGTGCAGAATGCATCCTGCCCGTTCCTTTAAGATACCCACGGCCTCAGCTAACTCGCGCAACTTTACTTTATAGCCCTCAAAACTATTCAATGCACTTGCTTTACGATTTCTGCTTTCGTTGCTTCTTTTGGCCTTCCAGAGCGAGTTAGATCCTCGGTCCTTGTACAACCCATTTTAAATTCAATAGTCCACCGATATGTTGTTTTTCTCGGATGAGCAGATAACAATTCTGCACCCATTGAAATTAGTATTCAGAAGGTTTTCCTATCAAAAAACAATGTTTGATCAACATGCGATATTCCTGTTTTTCCATTTTTTTACCAAGGCGAAAGAGCGTCACTCTAACGACTGTAGCTTGTACATGAATGGACGAAATGGCATGAAACTTCATACACAAACTATTGATGGATGTTCATTTTCCAGTGCCGCCACATATTGAAAAATTTCGGGACTTATCAGCCCATGTAGTATACTAAAACAGTTGGCCATTTTGTGTGCAGGCACTGAAGATCCTTAAAGCACTAAAGTTTGGTTGTTAACTATCAATGGCTGAGTTAATTGAATTTCCTAAGAGAGTGATCTTACGTCTTTGTCAGATTTATTTTGAGGCTAGTGCGACATTTGTCGATCGGTATCGAGTAATGTCGAGTTGACGGTCTAAATTTAGCAAATTCTCAATTCTGGGTTATGGATACCAAGTAAGCACGAGACCATAAGTACTGTTCATTTGTAGACGTACTGGAAGCTTTGTTTGGCCTGAACTTCTTTTCAAAACCTACAAACTCGTACTACACAGAGCTTACTTTGGAGATATGTTGTCAACATTTTTCAAATTTGACAAGACATAAGTCAACTTACTCCATGAAGGTATGATACTGACTTTATGTCAATCTTTCAAGTTGACTTGTGCTTCCAATACTATGGTGAACTCAGTTCAGAGGTTGGTAAATATTAGGCCAAAAATTCCATAAAATCTTAGAGCTTGGAAGACGCAGTTGTCGAAGCCTTGGATTTAATAGAACTTGATGTTAATTTGCCGCCTCTTATGATTACCTAGTTTATCGGTTTTCAATTCATATACTCGTAGGTAATTTAATGGTGTTGATTAATTACTATAATAATTATACGACATAGATTCACAGAATTGTTACTTCTTTTCCTGGCTAGCAGTACTTTGTAAAATTACAAAACCCTATTGCGGCTAACGGCTAATTTATCTATTCTTGCCTCAGAGCTACGATTACCAAACTTTCTGGAAAGGTCAGAAGTGATGGCCTATTGAATATGGCTTCGAAAATAATTTCTAACATTTTTTAAAAGAGGCTTGTTATTTGAAGAAGTGAACATCGGAACTTGTTTTGTTCATATCAAAAATTTAAAAGCAAAGATAAACTAAACAGCAGCCTAATTAAAATTGGTGTTTTACAATCGTAACATCATCAGATTGGATAATAATTATTACGAAGAATAATTCTAAGAATTCCAAACTCCTTATTAATTACAATTCACCTCATCTCCGTACTCGATACACTACTCAGTAGGTCTTAATCGGTAATCAAACATTTGATGAATAATGGTCGTTAATCATTCATTAACCGTTCATTATATTTACAATAAGTGGTATTATTTGCGAGCTCCTGATTGTCTCCAGAAGAATATTCTGGAGGCATCCTATTACCTAAGTACAGACTACGTGCTCTTTCACATGCGCTCCTCAAAAAAACTTCATACCGTCATATTTGGAAGTTTTGTCTCATCATTTGTTTTTGGCGAACCGCTTCCATCTCACACGTCACTTATTTATTGTTTCTTTCTTGCAAAAATTAAATCGTATTCATTTTGTAGCTTTACCAAATCGAGAACTATGACAAATCATATGAAAGTGTTCTCAACTCAGTACGTGATGTGTGTGGAATTTGCTGTTTGTTAACGCCTCTTCGCATGGTCTTGTGGTTTTGATAAATTATCACATGATGAGACACAGACTAGGCCCCTTAGAATTCAACCAAGAGGGAATTATGTTGTTGAATTTTGCGCTGTTTGGTATTTTTGAATCATTTGAGTTTATTTTGAACATTAGCTATGTTGTACACAGGAAATTGTAAATGTACAGATTTTAATTGGATCACGTAAACAATAATAGATGTGCTCATTGGAATTTCTCGAGATCCTTGGGAAGTGCTTTACACATCCTGAATAACTGATCCCTATCTGGATGCTTAGCGTCATACCTGGCGACGATGATGACGTGTGGCGTGGCGCAAGTATCTTCGTACTTTGTAGACTGAGATGTGCGTACTTGTTTTTCACCTTACAAATAATAATGTACAGATCATTAGAGAAATATTTCAGGTTTGTGCCAACAACATTATGACGGAATATTCGAAATTCAAAATTTCATTACTAATCTTTTGAAATATCCAAGAAATTGTCAGTGATGTTATTTTTAGTATAATGCAGGTGTAAGCTATCTGATTTAGGTTGAAAATAGGCGTTGAACTTTTCAGGAAGAAATATTGATTCCAAGGTATTTAAATTATTGGATTTATTAGAAAAGAAAGCAGAATCTCGTAAAGTGCATGTTCGGAATCGTAGCTTTTAAATTGCTTTCAACGACCAGTAATCAAATCAAATACTGCTGGAATTAAGGGTTATTGTATGTTCCATCCAAATCATCTCTTTATGTGAAAAGGTCTGTTCCCTTTTTGAATGTCGGTGAAAACTCACCATGCTTTTTTAATTGCAACCCCTACCTAGAGTTACCAGGCAAAAAAGTGAAAGCTTCCAAAGCAAAATGATAAGCGGACAGTCAAAAAGAAGGTGTGAATCTGTTTTCTCTCCTTCCTTTCAAATTCCTCGCTCAGGAACTCCATTGAATGCATATAATTGGGTAATTAATAGTGATCCGTTGCAAGACTGATTATAAATCTGACCTTATTTGATGTTTCACCTTACATTCCGGTGCTAGTTATGACATGAGTTTACGATGCCTTGTAGCCTTCAGTTATTCCTAAAAGACGGTCTAATTTTTGATCGATGAGTTTTAAGTGAATTTTCTTGTAGGGTTTGCAGACATCCTATTGCAGTTTCTGGGTTTGAAAATTCATTTTAGGAGTTTTTCCTATAAAAGATATTCAATCTCTTGTTGGATCTTTGAAATTTCGGGGATTTTTACTCGTTGAACGTTCCAAAATAACAAAATTGATTGATTGATTCCAAAGAATCAAGGTAGTCGAAGATCTTCTTTGATGTTTCTCATCCATTAGAACCGGCTTAAAGGCTTTAATGGAATTGCATTCAAAGGCCACCGATGGTCGAACTTGCTGCAATCTGATGACACATTTGCGAATGTCTTTCTTCCTTTTAAATAAAAAAACTGAGAGGACAATGAAGTCTAACTGGGAACAATCTGATTTTTTGCGGGGCCTGTCATCCTGGTTTTACCATCGAATCAATCTGACTGAGCGTTATACTTTTAGGCAAATATCCAACTATTTCAATGTAATTTTTTGGGGTCATCATTATTTCTCTTTCCAGCGATACCTCTACTCATAGCTATAAGTAAATTTTAAAATGGTCCATGAAAAATAAGCTCAATACTCTACACATCTCTCAATACTCTACTTATCAGACTATCTGGCTGCAATTGTTTTGTGATCAGTAAACTGGTAGACCCCGAAAACCTGGATTTTTTCCAACACTTGACTTGCGCCACCAAATCTGCGAAATATTGCATAGTCTAAAAAATATTGAGCCTCTTTTGTCCCTTGATGGTGTTCGTTGTCATAAAGCGGGTAGTATTAATCAGATTGTGATGCGTTTGAAAGGTGACATTCCAGTCTACAATTTTTATATGGACAGTTTTGTACTTCGTCATTCGTGTCAAAAGTTGCATTCATTTAAAAATGAGTGAAATTTCTGAAAAAATTCGATAGATTTTACAATATCACTACGATCAAGGTGAGAATGCATCGCAGGCTCATGAAAAAATTTGTGGTGTCTAAGGTCAAGATACTTTATCAAAAGCCACAGCCAAGAGATGGTTCACTCGCTTTCGTTCTATAAATTTTGATGTCAACGATGTACCTCGCTCAGGTCGACCAATCACTGAAAAAGTCGATGAAATCTTACCAAAAATTGAAGAAGACCGACTCATAAGCAGCCATGACATTGCTAAGGAACTGAATAACTATCACCAAACAGTTTTGAACCACTTGCGTATGGCTGGATACACAAAAAAGCTCGACGTTTGAGTGCCGTATGAATTAACACAAAAAAATTTGATCAACCGAATTTCCATTTGCTAATGAAACGCAACGAAATCGAGCCATTTTTGAAGCAAATCATTACGGGTGATGAAAAATGGGTAAAATACATGAATACCGTTCGAAAAAGATCCGAAAAAAAAGTGAATCATCACAAACGACTCCAAAGCCAGGATTGACACGAAATAAGGTTATGCTGTATGAATGGTCGGATAGGAAGGTAATTGTTTACCATGAGGTGCTAGAACCTGGCCAAAAACTCAATTCGGCGCTGTACTGTCAGCAATTAACCAGATTGCAACAAGCAATTCAAAAACAACCAGCCAGAATTGATCGATAGAAAGGGCGTTGTCTTCCATCATGACAATGCCAGACAACACACATCTTTGATGACCCGGCAAAAATTGACAGAGTTTGGCTGGGAAGTTTTGATGCATCCACTGTATAGTCCAGACTTTGCACCATCAGACTATCATTCGTTTCGGTCTCTGCAAAACTTCTTAATGAAAAGAAATTCACTTCAAAAAGGGAATGTAAAAATCACTTGCCCAAGTTTTTCGCCGATAAACCACAGAAGTTCTACACAGATGGAATAATGGCTGTACCCAAAAAAATAGCAAAAGGTCATAGATAATAATGGACAATATGTACTTAAATAAAATCAATTTTAAATAAAAGAAATACTCAATCGAAAAATGACAAAAAGGCTCAATACTTTTTAGACTTATCAATATATAATGGCTAGAGGAAATCTTTTAACATGTGAAAGTGCGCCCGTAGGAATTTCGTTCATGCTAAAGTCGGCCCAACGTTAAGACACAGCTTAGAACATATTTTAATTGAGTACATTTTGTATAACTTTTTCGATAAATCACTTTATACACTAAATTGGGATTTTCCAATTTAAAATAGTTAAGTTTTATTTCAAAATATTACCATCATAGATAATAAAAAAATACTCTAAAACAACTTGAAAATTTTGCTCGCGCAGGCCAATACACATATATAATATTTTGGCACACGCCTTTTCATGGGTTAATGTACTAATCGAATTACCATTGTGATGAATTGTATCTTTGTGATAGGTTGTATAGTTGTTTCCCGCATATTTGTAAAAGATATTTGTGAATTTATCGCTCCCTATTTTCTTTAGATAGGATTGACTCAGCGGCAACGAAAACGGACTAAGAGAATTCCTAGCAGCTACTTGCTACATAGTCAGGATTCTCACACTCCAGGAGACGAAATGCTTCGGCAGCGGGGTTAACGATCACTACTCGTAATCGACCTTTACTAGGTGGAAGGACAGCAGGAGAGAGTTTGTAATGACATTTGACGCCGATAAACAGTAAAAATACGTGGGTCATTCAACAAGTGCTTAGCCTCACCCCCTATGGCGCTGCTATTACAAAAGAGTTTTACCATCGTGTAGTACATTCTTTTAGTAGCCTACTGTCAAAGTTTCAGTCAATTCCCTTCATTAGTTTTGTTGAATGTACAGCAGGATGGTAAAACTCTTTTGTAATAGCAGCGCCATCGGGCGGTGAGGCTAGGTACTTGTTGAATGACCCACGTAGCAGGTCATTCACTTCAATTTGAAGAACGAACGATTCTGCGAACAAAGGAGAAGATCTTCAATACGTGGCTTGAGACACCCGCAGAATTTCCTCATATTCCTATAAAATACTACACATTAAAACAAGAATTTGATACCTCGCGTGAATTTTTCGAACAACGCATGGAGGTCGTGCATCGCGCTAGAAGATTAACGCCATGGGTCTCTGAAAATGGATGTTAAAGTTGCGGATTACGGCGGTTCAGAGGCATCTGCCAAAAAATTGGTTCGGACTAAAGTTTCTCAGAATGACGTTTTACTACGGATAAGGTGTTCTGAGGGTCAATTTTTACTGTTTCCTATATTTTGCCTACGTCTTAGGGGCATAAATGTTGCTCCCTATCGTCCGCAACACCCTCTAACATGTTCATAACGCACATAAATTTCGAGAAGTTATGACAAGTCCGGACTAGTTTCGACAAGCACTAACAATTTCAGACCCATTTCGTCAGGGTTTATCTCGTCTAGCGCCTATTTTCTTCAAACCCAGACATATTTTCTTTACCAGACTGCTACTCCTGATGTGTGTCCATGGTCATCGATATTGGTATTGTTAAAAGTTATCCTACCAAACCGTACTCGAAGTTCTTTTCCTCGTCTCAGAGCGTTTCTGTGTCGTTGTAAAGTGTCTTAGACGGTTCACGTTGAGTTGTGTAGTGAAGTACTCCATGTTGTTTGTGATGCCATCTCGAAAGAAGAAAACTAGGTCACGTGTAGAGCTGTGGCTGATTAGTCACAGGAATGATAGATTATAGAAAGCAACTAAATTTCCGACTCTCCGCAATACGATGCAGTACATACTATATCTCTGCATCTGAAAGACTGAGCCAGGCATACAATTGAAGCCCTCATTCCATTTTGATGCAGCAATCGCATCTTCAGCGGAGTTAAGAGAAGCTGTTATGAAGAGGCTCCTCCTTTATTCATCAGAACGGCGCTTCAGTTTCAGCTAACCCTCCAATCTCTTTATTTTCTTGTCTTTTGTTAGATCTACAGTGAGCATGGAAGCTTTTCTGAACCACTTCGTAATTTTATAAAATTCAAGTTGCTCACAAAATAACGTGAATACCCACCACTACCAAAAAGACCACGTTCTTATCAATAAAAGGGTCGCATCAAATATGGAGATGGGTTGTGCTTTTTCGAGACTGAACGCGCGAAACGCTCGCGTTCGCCTAAATGTATACTCGCCCCTTGCTGCCGCTCGTCTAGAGGTATATTCTTCTTCTTTTGCTGCTGGTACATTGTTGTGTAGGTGTGTTTTGTTTAAAACTTCACAAACATTTTTCTGCGGTTTGTGTCGTTAAAGTGCGTAACTTGCAGAAGAATTTGATTTGTTTTGATTAGTACTGACATTTACAAGAAGACTAAAACCGTTAATCGTTTTCCTACTCCTCCTTCTATATCGGAAAAAACTGGAAGAGTTTGAAGCATTGCACCGCGTTTTTGATGATGTAGATTTGAAGGCACTGAAGGGAAATGAAATTTCAGAGGCAGAGGGCCATCGGAAAAACAAATCTGTGTACCACAACACGTGTGCCTTTGAGTTCAACAACGCTAGGCTAGAACGCGGAAGCTTCACTGCTTGAGCAGTTCAATTCAGGGGCTCTTGGCGTAGGCCCAAAAGGATTGCCCAGCGTGTCATATCATACCTGAATGAGATCCACCCAAAAGTAATCGGTGTCGAAAGTGACAGTTAAGCACATGGTGTGGCATAGTTAGTAAGCCATTTGCATGATTTTCAGGCCGAATCTGATTGTCCACCTGCATTCAAGAGGTCAGAATTGGCGCGGCTGTGTGGTTTTGATATGGAGTTAATCGGAGCATTCGGTGATGTTTATTCAACAAGGTTGAATTACTACCTCATTTAGGAGTGTCTTGATCTGGAGTCGACCAGCCAAACTGGGCAGTACTTATTGCGTTCAAGAGTGACATTGGGTCCTACGAGGCAATTGTCGACATGACTATGAAGGAGAAGGCATTTACCTTACCCAAGCGGCCTAAATCGTCAAAAAATATATTTTCTAGTGTGTGTATTTTCTCATGTTCAGCGTTTCCAAAGGATCCTTAATTTGTACTTTTTCCATAAATACGCTATTTCTTTTTCATTGACTATATATTTGGGGAGTAAGTCGTCCCTTCTTCAGCGTTAATTATTTTCTCTGACACTAAAGATGGAAGAAACTTACTCCCGAAATATATTTATATGTATAAATATATATATATATATATATATATATATATATATATATATATATATATATATATATATATATATATATATATATATATATATATATATTGTATATGTCAAATAAAAATAAATAGTGTTTATATGAAAAAATACAAACTAAGGATAAATCTGCATGTTCTAGTGAAGACAATTGCATAGGGCGCAAAGTACCACTCATATAGAACTTCACTCACATAGATTCCTTCCTTGACTTAGAAAATATAATATGCATGTGGTTATTGTGTATTTAAATTTGTCACCATTTTTTCTGCTTTTCACTGACCTCGATGTTTGAGCAGTCGAATTGACGTATCAATGATAGAATCCATTCCAGAAATTTTTTTGAAAATCTGAACGTATTTATAGAGTCCAGGTCACTTCGAAATGCTTACCTCCTCAGTTCTACATACTTTTGAGACTCGATCCTGAAAGCCCTCGACAAGACTTTTCATTTGATACCCAGGTCGGCTACCTTTGGTAAAAAAAGTTTTGTAGGGGTCATTTCCATACATGGGGGGACTTCCCTTAGAAGCTTTATACATTTCTTCATACTGAAACTTTGGAGTGATCACAACTTTTGATTTACGTACAATGTTTCATAGCTATAACTTATGTAGTTTCCAAGATAAATTGTTGTGACGCATGGACGGATGAACAGGCGAAAAGACAGGTCGCGAGACAAAACAAAACAAAACTCTAAAAATGATCTCAAGTTCCGGCTCTTGTGTCCAATAATCAAGACCAAGAAGACAGCCCAAATTGCGACATTAAGGGCGGACCCGCTTGCATTCTATGTAGCGAAACAGTCAGAGGGAAGGTTCGCAGGCATAGCCGTGCACAGTAAGCTTTTACCCCTGTCTGCGTTGCAATCAAAAAATAGAGGGAAACGCAAAAAAATATTTTTTTGATTTGACATATAAAATAGGCCTGAAAAATTTCAGACGACAGGCTGTAGAACCACCCATTACCTAGGATTAATCAGTTTTTTTTCTTTTCTAAAGAGTTTTTATAATAGGGCTGCAAGTGTGAGGCCCGTAGGCATACGGAAAACGTATTCCAAAGACGTGCGGTCCGTAAAACAATGTTGATCGGTTACTTTCGCGTTGGATTGCCTGATCGCGGCGGCGAATGGCTACAAAAATAAAAAAATATGATTTTTGATCGGTGTAACGTAGGCAGTAGGAAGTAATTGAACTTTTCTATCAATTTTGGGGACTCTATAAATGTACAATTTGAAATTGGGCCGGAATAACTATGAAAATTGGACGATTCATGCTATTTTTGTCAAATGGTCCTTAGGAGGTAGGCGACCCCGTGTATGCAGGCCCCGGAGAGGTTTATCTCGTGCCTATATAAGCTACATTGTGTAGATATGAGTAACACTCGTACAAAGTTTCAAAGTTTAATCAAAGTGTAAGGTTGTGTCGCTTAGCTTTTTTTTTAAATACCTTCAATTCCCTACCACTCTCTCCATCACTCCCTACGTGTGCCTCCAGGTAATGCTACAACATTGGTATAAGGGGCTTCCATACTATAAAGCTTATTTTAAAGGAGTCAGACAAGAGTGCTCCGTATGGGTAAGGTATGCCTTGAAAAATACTTGAGGAAGTTCAAATCAGGCTAGTGAGAACGAGTCTATTGAACAATGGTGAAGTCCCATGAAATACTTTCTCCGAAACTCTGCTGAACATGAATTGAGAATTCAAGAGCCTAGAAGAATAAATGAGTGGTTCAACGATGAGTGTAGAGCTTTTTATATAAAGTCATATCCGAAACCAGGGATGATACATAGTATCAACCAAGGCGTAACGCCGAAAAGGTTTACGAAAAACAACAGCGCAAATCGAATGATGATCAAATTCTAAATTTTTACAACGATATGCACAAATAGAAATACAAGTGGCGCAGTCAGTACTGTGAAATAACTTAGATGAGGATTTATAGTAAACATAAAATATCACTGTGCAAGGACAATGCCATTTTTTTATATAAATGATCGGACGTTTATCTCATTATAAAGAGAAAGGTATGCCGTTAATAATGAAAAATAACATCAGGCAAATTACCACCACGACCAAATTTTCCATAACCAAATCGCAAAGTGGCTGCCCTATGTCCTCGATAGGCTTACGAATTCCTTGAGGTCTTGAATCGACACTGGGCTATTGGCGTCGACCTTCTCTTTCACGTGGCTCCAAATGAAGAAGTCGCAAGGTGTTAAATCACAAGATCTCGGTGGCCAATTGTGATCACCTCTTCGAGAGATAACACGGTCCGGAAACTTTTCCCGTAAAAAATCAATAGTTTCGTTGCTTGTGTGGCACATAGCGCCGTTTTGTTGAAGGTAAACGTTGTCCAGGTCAATACCATCCCATTCCGACCATGAAAAATCATTAATTATCTCTCGATAGCGCAATCTATTCACCGTAACTGTTGCTCCAGCACCATTTTCTAAAAAGTAACGTCCAATGACTCCGCCGGACCATAAACCGCACCAAACAGTCACACGTTGAGGATAGAGAGGCTTTTCAACAATATCTCTTGGGTTTTTCGAGCCCCAGATGCGACAATTTTGCTTGTTGACGAGGCCACCGAGGTGGAAATGGGCCTCATCACTCAAGATGATTGTTCGATGGAATTCCGGATCATTTTCATGCATTTCAAGGGACCAATCAGCGAAGACACGACGTTGTTGATGACCGACCGGCTTGAGTTCTTGTGTTAAGTGAACAAGCCTTAGGACTCAAATCTTTATGCAAAGAACGACGAGGAATGGACAAACCTGGGTTTTCTTCAACACTTTCGGCTACGGCAGCGATATTTTCGGCTGTTCTTGAGTGACGTGCACGGGTTTTATTCTTCACATCACTAAGTTGTCCCAGCAGCTCGAATTTCTCCACCAATTTTTGTATTGCGGTCTGACAAGGTGCTTCACGACGACCCAAAAATGTTCGAGTTTTACGAACCGTCTCTGCCAAATTTTCACCATTTTTATAGTGAATTTTAATAATTTCAACGCGTTGTTAACGACGTAGTTTTCACTTGTCAAATGTCAAAAAATGGCAGCTTCAAAAGTGACATCTACCGAAATGGCGGGCTATTCAAAATAACACCTCTTATTGGAAAACCCTTTATTTTGAACAGAATAAATTGATTATTAGCAAACGGTGCGCGTTAGTTTATTGTTTTCCTTCTACAATTATCCTGTTCCCAAGGTCCACCCCCTGACAAAATCAGAAGTGGGATTCAACGATGGTTTAGTGCGAATTACAAGTAAAAATTCGAATCGTGGACGTAGAACGAACAGACGCCATCGAAAGCCAATTTTTCCCCCTCCTCACGTTTAATTCTTTTACAGGTCGTCTGTGAAAAGAGGCGAAAGGAGAAACGTGCGATATACATACCCGAAAGAGGACGAAACGAGAACGTGCGACATATATACGCAAGTGGCTACACATAATTGTAATAGTGGTTCGATTTCCCCTTCGGTCCGTATACGAGGGAAACGGAACGTAACACGATGCCAGTCGAAAAGGTCAATTCGGTAAACAAGGAATGGCTAAAACGGGAACTTAGACTACGGAACGCCTCTACGCAGGAGAACAAAGCCGAGCTAGCACAAAGACTCTGTGAAATTCAGGCTCATGACGAAATCGAAACGGACGGGAAAATGTCAGAATGTTCGGGTGAGGATGATGTGCGCGAGTTACGTGATGAAGTGAAGCGATTGAGCGATCGCCGCGTTACCGAACGGGGGAAAGTTGGCGATGTCGTCAACAACTGAACAGATTAACACTCAACCGATTGTAGTACAGGAGCCGACACTACCACTAACTAACACCATGAAATCGGGTGAGACGCCGCCGGCAGCGACGTTCGAAGTTGACGCATGCGAACGATCGGTTAATTTAGTGCGGGTATGTAGTGGATCGCATTTTCATAATATCCAAGATGTGACGGATATTTCGCATGTCGGCAGCGCAGTTCGTTGATCGCGTTGCGAAGCTTGCCGAGGCATATCAGTGGAATGATGAGATTGGTGTTCGCCGTGCATGCCTCCCTAAAGGGGGCTGCTAAAATTTGAAGATAACCGAATCATTGAGGCGATATTTTCCTAGCCATGAACGCGAGGCCAATGTTCACAAAAAATGATGAATCGCACCAGGGAGCCGAGCGAGACAACACAAAGTTGCTTCTTTATCATTCTAGCATTGGGAAAACGAGGTAACTTGAGCGATCATGCTATAATCCGGTATATATGGAACGGGCTACGGCATCTATCTTTGCAAAATGCGATCGCGAGCAAAATTTTCGACACTGTCAACGATCTTTTAGCCGCGATGAAGAATTTCGACACGAATTCCGTTCGAATTTCGAAGCCACGAACGGAGTCGAGACGAAATTTTGGACCACAGCGAGGTATTATGTCGTCGATTCCGATGTTATAATTGTCTTGAGGTGGGGCATATTTCGCTGAACTGTCCAAAGCCGCAACGGAAACAAAGATGCGAGAAGTGTCAACGAACATCACATACGACCAACCGATGTCCGGAAAATGAAACTGCGACCGCCGTCAGTAATGTCACCGCATAAGCTCAACAGAAAGAATTAATCCGCTTGTTAAGGAGGCTTTCCTCAACGGAAACAAAATTAAGTGCTTCATCGACCCCGGCAGCGAAAGAACACTCATTCAACAAACGATCGCAATGTCAACGGGAGGCGCGAAGTAGTGTTCACCGATCATCCTACGAGGATTTGGAGGATCTTCAGTAACGTGCAACCAGATACTCGAGGCCGAAATTCAGTTGGAAGGTAAGAATCTAAATGCGAAGATTTTTCCGGTGGATGACGACTTGATCTCGGAGCCGCTTTTATTGGGGTCAGATCTACTCTGCACATCGGGCAAACGACTGATCATTTAACCGGGAGCTTGTCGATTGGAAAAAGTTTTCCAAAACGCTCCAACTTTTGAGCCAACGCTATCCGTCAAAGAAAGGACCAACTGTATCAGCTCATCAGTGAGCATAGAGAATGCTTCTCTGAATCGCTTGGTCAGTTAGGTCTATGCAACTCGGTAACGATGACGATATGGTTAACAACCTTAAAACCTCTCCGACGCCAGCCATACCGGATACCGTTCGCAAAGCGTGAGCACGTTCAAGTAAGAGTAAACTAACTGCTCGAAAACGATATCATACGTCCATCATTATCAGAATGTTCGTCACCAATTGTCCTCATTCGCAAACAAAATGGTGAGGACCGTCTCTGTGTTGATTTCTGTGAGCTCGATGCTATCACTGAAAAGCGTCCGTTTCTCATGCCAACTATTGAGGAGCAGCTATCATCGATCGCTGGTGATTTATTTTACACGACTCTCGTTTTAATGTCCGGGTATTATCAAAAACCAATCGCAGAAGAGTGCAGGAAATACACTGCATTTGTCACGCATGCAGGCCAATACGAATTCAACCGGATGCCGTGCGGCCTGTGCAATGCACCGAGTTATTTTCATGAGGTTATTACCAAGTTGGTACCACAAATAGGAAATCGAGCAGTTAGCTACATAGATGAAGTAGTTCTGCCCAGCAAAACCATCGCCGAGGGTTTAATCAAACTCCGTGAATTCCTGGTTATACTTCGAGATGCCGGTATGACGCTTCGGCCCTCTAAGTGTGCGTTTTTGTCTAAACAAATCACGTTTTTGGGTTATCTAGTCGATGAGGATGGAGTAAAAGCAGGAGCTAGAAAGACTTATGTGATTCGAGAGTTTCCGGAACCTACGAACGTTACAGAAGTTCGATGATTTCTGGGATTGAGCGGGTTTTTCCGCAAATTCATTCGCGATTATTCTCTAATATCGAGCCCGCTTACACTTTTGTTGAAGCTGAAGGACATTTCACAATTTTGTTGGTCGACCGAACAACGAGACGCATTCGAAAAATTGAAATCAGCACTTTGCTGCGATCTAGTGCTCAGTACATACGATCCGACGAAGGAACATCAAGTTCACACTGAAGCTAGCACACTCAGTCTTGTCGGAATCCTCATGCAACGAGACGACGGTGGCAATTTCAGACTGATTTTCTACTACAGCCGCCAGTGTAGCGAATCCGAAAGCAGATTCCATAGTCATGAGTTTGAAGTTCTGGCTCTCGTCGAGTCGTTGGAAAGATTCCGCATTTATTTGCTCGGTAAGCATTTCGAGGTAATTACCGATTGCGCCGCAATTAGCACCACAAGAACGTATAGTATAAGTCATTGCTACCGCACATCGGTGGATGGTTTCTGAAGCAACAGGAGTACGATTTCCGCACCATACATCGATCGGATGAACGCATGAGTCACGCAGACGCTCTAATCAGGACTCCAAACGAACCAACGAACGAGCCACAGATTGCATCGGGGAACATAATGTGAGTGGAAGAAAACGAAGACTGGCTTGTGCTTCTACAACGACAAGACGTGAAGTTGAAGGAGTTAATCGAAGTTCTAAGAGGCGATATTGAGTCCGCTCAATCCAAACAAATCAAGTCAGATTATCAGCTCAAAAACGTTCGGTTATATCGTAAGATTAACCAAGATCTCAAATTCGTCGTTCTGTCTGCAGTCAGGGGGAAAATCATCCGCACGTACCACGATGACATGGCTCACTTTGGTCTTGAGGAGACCAGAAATCGAGTTCAGCAAGATTTTTGGTTCAACAATCCCCGAAAATACACCAAGTCGTACATCGCAGCATGCTAACAGTGCTGCTATAATAAAGGAATCGCAGGCAAACCGGAGCGTCATTTTTATTCGGGTGAGGTGACACTTATTCTGTTTTGGACGTTACACGTTGATAACCTGGGACCTTTTTCACGCAGCTGTCGAGGTAGTTTGCACATCATTGGAATATCTGATTCGTTCAGTAAGTATTTAATTTTGAGAACTGTCAAAACTACGAAATCGACGCCCGTCATCGATGCATTCAGGGATCTGACGTTGTACTTCGGTCTACCTAGGCGTATAATTAGCGATCGAGGCACTGCTTTTACATCGCGAGAATTTGCTGAATTCTGCGCATCTATTGAGATTCAACATATTAAAGGTGCCGTCAGAACACCTCGAGCGAATGGCCAAATCGAACGTGCAAAGCAGTCCATCTTCTCATTTCTAAGAACTGCACCAACTGATCATAAGGATTGGAATTTACAATTGCGCAATCTTCAGTGGTCTCTGAATTCGCAATGTCACTCTGTGACTCAGTTTAGTTCGATCGAGTTGATTTTCGATTATCGCTTTCGAGACGTCATCACGAATCGGCAGGTTATGGCATCAGATGAAGCGACTGCTGATATAACGGAATGCGATATGTTTAACCGAAGACAATTGGCTGCAGATCGAATTAGCACCGGACGAGAGAAATGGAGATTGAGGTTCAACGCGAAACACAAGAAACCTTTTATCTACAAGGAAGGAGATGTCATCGTTCTAGAGAACGTACCTGCTGCTACGGGAGAATCTCGAATGTTAGAGCCCAAATATCATGGGCCCTACATCATTTCGAGAGTTTTACGAAACGACAGATATCTCGTTGGGGACGTGGGAATCGTACGTCCAAACCAACGGAAATTCTGTTCGGTGTATACGAGCGAAACCGTGGATCATCGTGAGTGCCGAACTCGAGTTTTACGATGATGCTGAGGATTCAGATACGGAGTAATGAATCGAGACGATTCAAGGTCAGGATGGTCGAGTGTCATGGCAACACCAATTGAAGAGCAGCGGCCACGGAAGAAATCGAGAAGAGTCAGTCGAATCCGAACCACCAACCGAGTCAATTTTTTTTGAACACAATAAAAAATACGCGTTAGTTTATTGTTTTCCCTCTACAATTGTCCTGTTCCCAAGGTTTCCTGACAAACGGATATCTAAAAAGGTATTCATTGGGAGAACTGAAGGCCGGAGACCAGTGGGGAAACCGAGGAAACGCTGGTCCGACTCGGTCGACGGAGACAGTTCATCACTGCTCGGATTTCGGAATTGGAGGACGCGATCAATGAAACTAAGAGGGCACGATTTTTTCGTGTTCTTTCGCATTCCCTGCCTACTCCGTAATCGATATTGCAATTTTAACAATTGATTTTGAAACTTCTTATCAATATTTTTCATTTGCTACCCTACTCGACTATCTTCGGTGAAAAAAAACTTAAGAGGTAAAGTTCTTATATGGCGAGACCCCCTTAAAAGCTTTTGATTTTTTTCGACTATGAATTTTCATTAAGTAGAATCTCAAGAGCCTTTCACAAGATTTGATGACTGTAGCTTTTCTAGTTTCTGAGAAAATGTACTGTGACACACTGACGGATAGACAAATACCAATTTTAATAGGGCATTGTATAAAGTTCTTGTTACAAATCTAAAAGAGGGCGATCGCATATAGATTACTTAACTTTGCACAGATCTGATGATGAACATGAAATTTGAGTTTGGTATTCAAAGCTATTCCAAGGAGTATATTTGGTTTCAATATAGTTGAAATAAAAAACAAAACATGGATTTGGAAACAAAGAAGTGTTTTATTTTAATTTTATTTTATTTACGCTATTTTACAGATCCATGAATCCAATTACAAAATAGGTAATGAAATATAATATAATATAAAACATGCGACAAAAACAAAGTGAGCAACTTTAAATAAGAAAAACAAGAAGAATATAAAATACTAATAAACTATTGGAAGCTAAGGAGAATATTATGTAATATGTTTTTAAAAGCGTTTAACGAATGTGGCCTTTTTTTGAGTGATGGAATGTTGAGGATCTGTAAGCACTCATCGTAGGAGCTGTATGGCAGGCTATATTTGTAGAATAGAGAACGTGTGAATTTACGCTGTACAGTTTCAACAGCATCCGATAGATTGGTATAGTGAGGAGACCATACTTGGGAGGCATACTCAAGGATTGACCGGGCTAGGAGTACAAATAGATGGACGCTGGTTGAAATGTTGAAAGACTTGCAGGAGGATCCTAAAGTAAAACCAGCGACACATGAAGCTCTAGTCGTTATGCATGAAATATGGATGTTAAACTTCAAACCTGGGTCAAATACTACTCCCAAATCTTTGTTTGTCCACAAGTGCGAGCAAAGATCCATTAATTCGGTATTCATATAAAACTGGATGAATTTTGTGGGTGAATCTCATGTGACAACATTTTGAAATGTTAAGAGGATGTAAATTACCTTGACACCAATTTTGGAGATTGTCAAGATCATTTTGAAGGTATGAGCAGTCTTTGCTGGAGATAATGGGACGTCAGCGTAAAGAAGCGTAAAGGAGACAATTAGAGGACAGGCGTTGGGGAAGATCATTGATGAATATGTTCAATAGCAAAGGGCCTATAATTGATCCTTGAGGAACACCAGATTTTGGGCTGAATGAGGCCGACGAAAAAAAATTATTCCATGTAACGGTGCAGGAGCGTTGGGATAAGAAGAATAAGATCCAAGAGAGGGTTGAGTTGGAAATGCGGAACGATGCCGCGATCAACACTGCCAAAGGCTTAAGCCAAATCGGTGTAAAAAACATCAACTAGTTGGCTCTTGTCAAAAGCAAGAGGGATGGTATTCGTAAGTTCTAACAAATTAGTTACTGTTGACCGACCTTTCATGAAGCCATGTTGTTCATTTGCAAACAGGATACTGATGCCATCGTACATTCTGTTATGCACTCGCTCAAGGAGCTTGCCAAAGCAAGACAGCAAAGAAATCGGACAAAAGTTCGTGATTGCACTACGATCTCCGGACTTATGGATCGGAAAGATGTTAGCATGCTTCCAGACGTCGTGAAAGCAGGAGGAAGAAAGGCTAATATTGAAAAAAATTGATAGCGGGGTAGATAATGAAGAAGATAATGACTTTACGAACAGATTTGGTATTCTATCAGCACCCGGACCACCATTAATTTCAAAAGTGAGCAGTACATTTCCAATTTCCGATGGAGAGGTCACGATAGAATGCACGACAGGGGAAGGAGAAGGACACGATGAGTATATAGTGGGGTTCGAAACCTTAAATGTGGAGGAAAAAAATTGAGCGAAAAGGTCACAGATAGCTTGCCCATCAGAAGCTTGGCAGTTCTGCCATGAGAAGATATTAGAGTTATGGGATGTTGTTTTCAGAGAATGTATGTATGTCCAAACGGGCTTAGGACTATTAGATTGCAGTGATGTTTCAATCATATAATAATAAGATCTCATTGCGTTCTTAACCGCTTTTTTGGCTTCTCTACGAAGCACTCAGTGGTTGGCGAGGTCAATGTTAGAGTTGGAATTCTGAAATTTTTTGCGCGCCTGGTCCTTCAAATCAAGAGCGTCTGAGACTTCAGCGGGAAACCAGCTGGGGCTCTTTTTCCGAGGGGAACGGCAGATCGGTACATGGTTTGTAATTATGCTACTGAGATTTTCATAGAAAGTTGATAGCGCTGAATTGACATCTAGCTTCTGTAGCATTGAGTTCTAGTCAATATCATCCAGCTCAAGCTGAATGGCTGCATAGTTTGCTTTGCGGAAATTAAATCTTGGAAAAAAACGGAGTGCGTTTGGACTGAGGTGCTAGGAAAGATAAACGAACCGCAAGCGGAGGATGATGGGAATCAGGTTTTACATATTCGGAGGGGGATTTTGAGATCAAGGAGATAGAGGCAGGATTGGTAGTAAGGATGAAATCGAGAAGTTCATTGTTTGTGTTCGGAATCATATTTAATTGCGATAGGGGGCAAAGCGATAAAAAGAAGAAAACAGGATAGAGAGATCATTGAGGATAACAGGGTATGAGAGCTTGTGTCCCACCTTAGGCAAGGCATGTTAAAGTCACCACAGATTAAAATAGTGTATAGAGGGTTGATGTTGCAGAAATACGAAGATCATTCAGAGAAAAAACGGTTGTAAACGCGGAAAGGAGCATTGCAAGGGATGTACACGCAAAGCAATACTAAACTCACGGCTTGAGGGACATTAATGAAGACAGTGATGCATTCTACTGGAAGTGACGGCGAAAAGTCAGGGCAGAGTTTGCTGTCTAAAGCTTTATGAATAGCAATAAGTACACCACCACCGTCAGATTTACCTGAAACCAAACGATCTCTATCAGTTCGGTAGACATCATATAGTGGAAAAATTTCACTGCTGACGGTATCAGGGCTCGGCCAGGTTTCTGTTAAACAAATGACATCATCGCCGGAAATGGAAGAGACAATTTTCAAAGCTTCCAGCTTGGTTCGCATGCCACGTACATTTTGATAATAAAGATTGAAGCTATGAGAAGTGTTTCGAATATCAAAATTTAAATTACCATTTGAAAAATGTTTGGGGTGACCAGTTGTTAAATTCTCGGAAGAGAGCTCACCACACGACGTAAATTTCTTCTTTTGGTTGCCTCGAAAAGTTTAATTAATATTCCAGGAGGCCAGTATTGTGGTTGAAGAACTATGCTGGAGTTTGATGGTACAGTAAGCTTAAGGGAAGCTATAACTCTTTTCTCTATATTATCTTTTGTCAGTTTGTGACAGCTGATGATCTTTACCGAAGGTCCAAATTTCGTTGAGACGTAATCACAGATGTCATTTGTCGATGTCTTATAAGCCAGACGAGATATAAATATTTGCTTCGACGGGGCCACGACATGAAGAGATGGAACTATTTGTGGTGCTGGCAGAGCTTCAGCGGAACTCGAAACATCAGCTACTGACGTAGGTTTAATATTTATAAAATTCGAAGTTTCCGTTACAAGAGTGTTGGATGAAGGGGGCCCATTTCCCGATATAGCACTTCGACGAGAAGATGAGGGCCCAGGTGATGATTGAAATACAACCTCAGAACCATTGCTGGCCAGCAGATTAGCGCTGTTTTTTGTTGCATGTTTAGCTTGCGACTTACTTTTCGTTATTTTTGCAGGAGTTGTATTTAATGCTTTTAGTATTCTCCCCCGATAGAGGAAGATCTGGTGCAGACGGCTGTAATACATCACGAGTATCCAGGCTCGTCACAGTTAGGCGATGTGCAGATATAGTGTCAACAAACTGGAGGAAGGGAGCAATCTCATTGCACGCAGCCGAACATTTTTTGTGCAAAGCACTCAGTTCATCACATAAAGTTTTCACCGTTAAGCTAGCCATGCGGTGCCGAGAAACGTAGGCTGAATTTGAATAATATCTGCAGGTCTCGCAGTACCAGTGGACGCCATTGCCAGGTTTATTTATAACGTTAAGTTAGTAGCTCAGTCATAGAGGCAGTTGTATGATCATGAATGTATCACACGGATATTTCAACCGTAAGCTTAACAATGCCGAACACTACTAATTTGATCCTGTTAATGTGAAAACATCACTTAGAGATCTTGAAGTTCTTATGGTTTATTTATTGAATTTTTCCTTATATTGGACCTTAGAGTCGCTTTACCAGAAAATGGCGGTTATAGCGTAGCGTTTTTAAGAGAAGAAACAAGGTTTTGATAACTTTATCGATTGCTCAACTTGATGTAGGTCTGTGTGCATCAAATATAAATGAGGTCGGGATTTTTTTTCCTGAGAGCAGCTTTATTGGTCTGCCTTGAGGCCACTGTGATTAAGAAGGAGCACAAGGAATCGCATGATTGATATACATTGAAATTGCGAAGTGTTGTTTGCTGAAATTTATAAGTTGAAAAAGAGAGGCGAGGACTTCTCGCCTTTGTTCTTCAACTGCATAGAGTTTGCGAATAGGTAGGGGACATATTTGGACGCATAGTACCCCGAAAAAACTACGACCCAGTGAAACAAGGAACAGAATGGAGACTACATTACAATTATGAGTTGTATGAACTATTTGACGATTCACATATACCTGCCTGTGCAAAGTTACGCAAATTGTAATAGGTGGGCCATGTAGAAAAAATGGAAGAAAACCGGCTACCCAAAAGAACATTAAAAGGTAGAACACAAAGTAGACCGTCAGTGGGAAGACCGACGACGCGATAGGAGCTGACAGCAGGTCTTTGCTGGGAGTGATTAACTGGCCGAGATCTCAGTGCCGTGATGATTGGAGGGAATTAATCTTGGAGGCCTAGTCCCGGCCTAGGCTGTCGTATCATAAAATATGTGGTGATATAGTGTTTCCAGGTATTGTATGAATTTAAAACAATAGCCTGTGCAGGTCACAATGGACGCCGTAGACAGCGGAACAGTAATTCAAACTATATTTTATAAGTTGTGTTTAAATATTGCAGTTATGGATGATAGCACTTATTCAAACTAGATTTTCCACCTAACAGCTGGCCTTCAACATATTAAGGTTAGAAATAAAGGACAATTGAAGAGGTGAAAATATATTCAAAAGTTTTAAACATCACAGGCTAATTCTTTTATCAAATCAAGAGAAAATGTAGAAAATCACGAGTTTTCTTTCTTTTGATCTTTCGGATTTTGTCGTGTCAGTTATTGAAGCTGCCACTGTGACTGGATACTCAATTTTAGATACCGTCTGAAAGACTTCAAGTCGTCCTCTTGGACAACAAAACAGATGGGTTCACTTAACTGCATACAGTTTTATATTTAATATTATAATTTGATACATTTCGAAAAAATTTTCTTGCTCCCCTATATTTTTAAAACGGTTATTTATATTCCACGCTTCTAATAGTTAGAGTCAAAATACTGAAAGAAAGCCAAGAATCTCGACAAGTTGACTACTTGTCCTGAAAAATTTGATATTTCGAGTTTGAAACACACCATAAAGGAATTCCTGAAAGTCATCTCTACCACGTTACGGAAAATGTTTCACCTGTGAGTAAATTATACTTAGCTAATGGATCCTATCTTTAGTACCTTGAACTTGTACCAAAATTTACAGCAACAGTGGTTAAAAATATGCGCCCAAATTTATTCTGGGAATAATTAATGCTATCCCTTCCAAAGTTAAAAGTCAAAATCTCGTCAGCTTTTCAGAGAGACATAAACTTATATTCCAACAAGTTGTAGTGAATTCAAATGATTTCTAAGAATTTTCGAATTTAGCGCCTCGCTTATCCACCACCCCATGCCATCTTTCCTTGGACAATTCTTAGTAGTTCAAGTAGATACACCCACTGTAACCATTAAATCCTCGCTTTGTTTGAATGAGCAAGTAATGTGTAACAATAAAGAACGCAACCACAAATTCAATAAACTTTTGTTTTCTTCGTGGAAAATTGACGGATTTAATTTAGGTCTAGCAGATCATTAATCGACGGCCTCAACTTGAACCGGCGCATTGGCACTCATTCATCACGATTATGATGATGGATGTTTACAAAAATTATCTTTTGTTATTACCTTGAGGTGTTTCTGCTTCTTTTACGATAATTACCCGCTAGAGTACACTCTCAATATGCATTGCCAGATAATTAAAAAATAAATAGACATTTTGTCGAGCACATTGCCTCGAAGCAGGAATTCTTTGGTCGACCAGATATTTTCTAAAATCCACTATTTACATGACATGCTAAGGACAAGGAGAGCCGAGCCATCATAGCACTAATTACACTCACTACATTTTTCAGAATAGCGTCATCTCGGCATTCCAAGAAACCACCACACACCTAGCACCAAACATTTTGCATATTACTAGTACACGTTCCGAGTTGTCGGTGTTGTGCATTTCATAACCCGTTTGAAATATTAAGAAATTCGCGAATGCCACCTATGATTCATCGATTTTGCTTGCCGACACGATCACTAAGATGAATAGCACCACTGGCGTCTAGCATATGTGCGCACGGATATTTTCGGCGAACACTTTCCCGGGGAGTTTTCACACTTCACAAGGTGCGGAAAATCATGCTTGGCGCGAAATTTTCCGCAACCGGTTCACACTTCGATCGCGAGAATTAAGAATTATCCCACTGGACCTTATACCCGGACATAAAGTCGCGAATTATTGGCGCCCGTCTTAGCAAACGGTCTTCCCGATTAAACAAATCCGCGGTACTGATCGCTACAATAGTCATAAATGTATCTCGTTTTGAGCGACAAGAGTCACAAGTCCAGCGTTTCTTGGTGGGCATCCATGATCACAATCGCTCGTAGATTCCAATGAATTATTCAAAACAACGATCTATGATCACCGTCATCGAGTCTCAGGTGGTGGTGGTCGCAGTCGTCCGTGGACTCTTAACGGCCACTTTGTCAGGTGTAAGCCATTTGATGCGTGTCACCTGTGAACTTTGTCTTGTGCTGTTCTTCGACTTATTTGGCGTCTTTTCTTGAGGAAACGAGTGCATGCAAGGAGGGAAATGGAGAGAAAATGAACGCAGATGGTATCAAGTTGATTCGCGGAGAGGGTAGCGATGGCGTTTAGTACACGCGAAGGGTCAACGCTCATGATCTCCCATATCAGCTGCCCTGGATTGGGGCTTCCCTTGAGCGGAATTCGAAATGATTCTGAGTTCATTCTATAAACAAATACTCGTTATACGCTTTGTGAGATAAGACACCATGAATGAACTTTTCATGGAAATCGTGTCAGTAAATTTGGTGGTCTTTTGACGTAATGGTTGGTTTATTTAATTTTTTTAATTATATATCAGTCGTTAGCATATATGTATGTATGTATGTATGTATTCGGTTGTATTTAATCGAGTCAAGATTATGTTAATCGTTTTCGTAGTATTTACATTAGTTGGTGGCTTTTGGCTGAAAAATAGAAATCGTGTTTAAGTACTTTCGATTTGTTGCTGAAACTACGAATATTTAGGTCACTAACAGGAACTGGGTTGAGTTTATTGAAGAATTTTCAATCATGCTGAAGGAATATGCAAACCTTTGAAATTGGATTAGGAAGCAAGTTTTTCGACTGTTTAAAAGACATGTATGACAATCTACAACATTCGCTTACTACGTCTAATATTCGTTGAGTTTATACATATGTAAGTATTTTTAATCGCTGCTGTGACTAGTTTTTAAAAATTAAATTTTTTTTTAAACGTCGGCCGGCAATTAATTTTATCATATCGCCGAAGCAATTGATTCAAGCAATTTATATCGAAGATCATTTTACTTTGATACAAAAGGAACGGTGAAGTATATCAAGACAACTTCGGGACCGCTGGTATGGAGGAGCCTCACAGCTTCCCACCGTTCGGAGAGGCCCGGGAAACGTCAAATAGTAAGTTGGTGACAATTACCATAACTCCGCCCTAGACGGTCCTAAGCCCGTTTGAGAAAGGAGGGAACCCCTTGTTTCCACAACCTACAGCTTCAACGATTCCTCATCCTAAGCCCCCCGATTAAATGGTAGTAAATATTCTCGGGGTGGAACATTGGGATTACTGGTTCCCCAATAATGGAACATTAAATGCTGGGAAATACCAATAACTGTAAATACGAGAACATTTGCAGCTCTGCTACTAAATCCTACTTTCACTTCTTTGTGGGGACGTAAGAGGGTGAAAGGCGAGTCTTACGCGCCTGATAAGGGAATCGAAGTAATAACCATGCCGCCGGAATGGAGGTTAGATGACGGGCTAACTCCCGTCCCTGGAACATCCTACAATCTTTCGAAACCTGCAGAAGGGCCTCGGAATGGATTGGAATCACGGCAACGACCTCGCAAATGGAAATAGGACTATGGCATTGGATCCTGAAATATCAGATCTTTCAATTACCCTGGCGCTGTTAAGGACCTTTACAACAGGCATCTCAATATAAATTAAAAATGCTGGCAATCCAGGAAATGAACTGGACTGGAAATGATATTCATGACATAAGATCGCACAGAATATTTAAAAGTGGAAAGCTTACTGGAAAACGAAAATTCGGAGTGGCCTTTATTGTGGATAGGGAGTTTAAATCGCACGTTATTGATTTTGAGGCAGTTAATGAACGGTTGTGCGTGATCCGCATAAGAGCGAAATTCTTCAAAATTTGGCTGATAAACGTATACTCTCCGACCTGAGAAAAGGACGAAGAAACGAAGGAAATGTTCTACAATCACTTAGAAATACTAGTCAACTTATTGCTTACAAAAGACACAAAAATACTTCTTGGTGATTTCGACGCTAAGATTGGCAATGAGCTGTCTCATCGACGACATTGCCCCCCACGATGAAACAAATGACAACGACCAGCGCCTGATTGACTTTGTATGCAGCAGAAATCTAGTCATACGTTCGACTTGCTTCGCTAATCGACGCATACACAAAATGAAGTGGGTATCACTAGATGGCAACACACAAAACCAGATCGACCATGTTCTGATCCAACAACGATGGGTCTCGAATATACTTGAGATCCATACAAACCGAGGAGCTAATTGTAACTCAGATCATTACTATTCATCGAAGACCAGTGCGAAAGGCTTCAAACGGCGTTGGTGGCAAAATATTTCACGGAGACCCTCGACAAACAGCTGGCTCCCATCTTATGAGACGCATCGCTGCCAACAAGCAACAATCCCTGGATGGAAGTGACAGACCGTGGCAGAACACACAATCGGACATCAAGCCCAGCGCAGAAGAAATGATTGATTCGATGATGAGTGTCAGAATGCGTTAGACAAAAAGAATCAGGCGTACAAGGAATAAGTAGGTAGGAAAGCCAGGGCGAAGAGAGAACATTATGAAAATCTCAGAAGAGTAGCGAATAAGATTATTAGAACTAAGAAAAGAAAATACTATGACGACCAATTGAGAAGTATTGATGTAAGTCTAGCGAGAAACAACACAAGACAAGAATACAAAGTAGTGAAAAGCCTGAAACGTGGTTAACATACCAAAACCACGCTTTGTCGATATGACATCGGCAATATCATCGCTGGTGAAACGAAGATTGAGGAAGATGAAAAGATGGATAATATTTCAAGAACCTCCTTAATCCTCCGTACAGCTCCAGAACTGTGGAGTCTATACATGTTTCTGGAGAGCTTCCGTTGGCCCCACTAACTCTGGATGAAGTGTGCTCTCCCATCCAAGCCTAAAAGAATAGTAAAGCGCCAGGCATCGATGAGATTCTAGTGGAGCTCGTCAAAAATGGAGGCAGCTGTGTTCATCAAGCTATTTACAAAGTTATCACAAACACACAGGTGGTTTCAGAGTAGGTAGATCGACAAGAGGCCAATTTTTCCTAACTAACGATGAAATAGATGTCTATTTGTCGAAGTTAGAAAAGCTGACGTTGGAAACGATTGAGAAAGTAGTTCCCAAGATTAAACATCGAAACAATATAGAAGGATATGAAACACCATTCATCACAAGGTTGAAAAGCCTTCTTCTCACACGCGTCAACAATATTTATCGAAGATTTCCGGACTACAACCATCCCTCGTTGTTTTTGTTGAAATCACACCTGAAGAATGTCCGGAACTTAATCCGGTCATACTTCAGGAGTGAGGTCAGCAATCAATGGGCGGAAAAATTGAGGGGTACTAGCCCACAGGACCCAGACGGCGTTTTCGCGAAAGTGAATAGCATATTCTGCAAGAAGTCTCGAGTGAAGGTATCACTAGTGATGAGATAAATCTTCTCGATAGGGCTTGTATCGAAATTGATACTACGACTCCGGATGGAAACGGAAACAGGATTATATGTGAAACTTGCCCTGATTGGAACACATTTTGAATTGGTTCATCTACCAAACCCTGAAAGAGGGAACGAAATATTTTCAGAGGTCGTTAAAGCAAAAGTTTCCGACTTCAAATCAAGCCTGAACGGCCAATCAATTCTTCATTTCAATGAAACATTAACATCTGACCTCACAAGAACCCAAATCTTATTGATTATTTTGTCAGCTATGAAGACTTGTGTTTCATATTGCGCAAGATAAACAACAAGAAATCATGTGGTACTAATGGTATTCCAAATGTAGTTCTCCGACATTTGCCTGAGGTTGCTATTAGGAATTATTGCATATTGTTCAACAACATGTTGAGCAATTCATATTTCCCAAATGAGTGAAAATAGGCTTAGGTATTTCCGATCTTGAAGAAAGGAAAAGAATCTTCATGCCCGAAAAGCTATCGCCCAATCAGCTTGCTGCCTAACATCAGCAAGGTGTTTGAAGTGAATACTCAACAGAGCATTAAACGCGCACATTGAGGACTATGAGTTGATGCCGAATTGCCAATTTGGCTTTCGTGCCAGGCATTCGACCACACATGCAATAACGAAAGTAACCTCAGACATCTGTTGGAAACTAAATGATAGACAATGCGTTGGAGCATGTCTCATTGATATGGAGAAAGCCTTCGATACGGTCTGATTAGATGGACTAGTTTTTAAACTCCTTCAGGACAAGTTCCCCAGGCACCTTGTCGCCATGATGTGCAATATGTTATACGGGAAATCATTTGTTGTAACTGATGGAAATCTGACAACAATGCGCGAATTCAAGGTCTTGAATGGTCTACAGCTGGGAACAGTTACTGCGCCTCTGCTCTTCTCAATCTTCATTCGCAAACTGTTGAACAGCTTTGATTTTAAGTGTGAAACAATCTTGTTTCGGAGAACGCTGCAGGGGGTCAGTCAAGACCTGAAACGTAATTGGAAAGATTTCCACATCATGGCTGGCGAGGGTAGTTTAGAACGAGTTCCACATAAATCCTGTGTTCGATACCTCGGTGTTTATCTCGATCAGTATCTGTACTATACTGAACATGTGAAAATCATGCTCAGTAAGGCACTAAAAGTAGTCATGGCCCTACGAAAACTCTTTCATTCCAAATACATTGATCAAAAGGTCAAAATTATCTGTTACAAGACCCTGGTTAGACCAGTTTTGACATATGGGTGTCAGTTCTGGTACAACCAGAGTGCTAGTGCTATGGAAAAATTAAGAGTTTTCGAAAGGAAGTGTCTTCGTGCATGTACTGGTTTGTACAGAAAGCCTGAGACGGATTGGAAACATTATATATCAAATAGAAGAATCTATCAAACTGCTGAAGTGACTAGAGTCGATATCTTCATATTGAAACTTCTTCGGAATCATATCGCAAGATCTGTGACTGTGAGTGAAAAACCTTGGATTTCACAGCCGTTCCACCCTACAGACGGATGTACTGCGTCTTTTCTCGCTACTGGCTTCGTTCCTCCAGAAGCATTCGTGTATTTGGACATGAATCGATATGTTTTTGATTCTGACGGCGTCCCAGCCATATATCACATATATCGACGGCCCACCGATAAGAAGATAAAATATCCTCCGAATTTGAGTTCATGAGACCAAAAATTCCAATGGAGATACTCATTTGCGAGATTCGTTGAAGCTGATCGAATTGAGACGACGCAATCCAGGTATTGGTAGCTGAATGACAATGTCTAAATTATTCCTGTTTATTTTCAGTTTTGGTGTTTTTCGTTATTTAGTTTTTTTTAGTTTCGGTTCATTATTGCTACATCTAGTGTTTTTGTTTATTTTTGTTAAAAATTAGGTTAAAAATTAGGTACAGGTTAGGTATATATTATGTTTATTTTATTAGATTAGAGATAAGGTTAAACGCTTAGGTTAGGAACATTGTTATAGAATTTTTTAGTATAAGATAAAGTTTTTTGATTGCATTTTATTAGAATTAAGTTAAAACATATTAGGTGTAGGATCAAAGTTCACTGTTGTGTTTAAATTTTAAATAATTTTAGGATAGTGTTGGTTGGTTTTTTCTCCTTTTTCCAATTGAATTCTAAAAATATGTAATAATCTTAATTAATTGAATTTGCTATAGTTTGTTTTGATGAAATGTGTTAATGATAACGTATAAATTTAGAGAGCCATTTGGGCCATTAAGTTTTTGTATGTTTATTGTTTGGAATTTGCTTTATATCCTTTCAAAATTTTTACCGATTAGTATTAAATAAAGCGCTTTTGAGTTTGACTTTGAGACCAATTATTCACAGTCAGCTACTTGAAAAATGCTGGGAGTTCAACATAGACGTACATCAAATTTTCATTGACTTTAAGCAAGCATAGGACAGCATTGATCGTAACGGACCGTACTAAATAATGCTTTGCTTTGGCATCCCATCCAAATAAGTCCGTCTTACCAAAATGACAATGACGTCAACGACCTCCAAAGTCCGCATCAATAACAAACTCACCGATACCTTCGACACAAATATCGGACTAAAGCAGGAAGATGGGCTGGCTCCATCGCTATTCAATTTGGCCCTGGAGTACTTCATTAGAAAGCTGCCTGTCGATACACGAGGTACATTACCTAACAAGTCGAGCCAAGTAGTAGACTATGCGGACGACATAAACATTAACAACTGCCTCAGAACTCTTCCTGAAACTCAACAGCGAAGCAAAACTAGTAGGGCTACAAATCAAGGAGAATAAAACAAAGCTCATGAGGCAGTCAAGAAAAATTCCTCAAATACACACTTGACGGATACAGTATCGAAAATGTGGGCGAATTCGTTTATTTAGGCGCCAAAGTAACGGGAACCGATAGTGAAAGAGATGAAATAGGCCGAAGAATACCGTTTTCAAATAAAATATTTGATTCAGACCTGTGTGCTATGGGTGTGCAACATGGACCCTTACCCAAGCATCCGCAAACATATTGAACGCCTTTGAGCAACAGGTCCTGAGGCGAAGAATAGGAGCGAAGCTACACGGGGACCAATTCAATAAAATCATGAGCTGTATAGAATTTATGACGAGCCGGAGGTTTCAACGATTGTGAGACTACAGAAGCTGGAATGGGCTAGCCACATGTATAGTATGGACAAACAACGGATACCCAAAAAGGTATTCGTTGGGAGAACTGAAGGCCGGAGACAAGTTGGGAAACTGAGGAAACGTTGGTCTGACTCGGCTCATTGCTGCTCGGATTTTGAAATCGGAGGACACGGTAAATTGGCCGAGACAGTTGGAGGCGATATTTACAGGCAGCGAAGGCCCGAGAGGGGCTGTAGTGATGCGAAGAACGAGGAGAAACGACAATTACCATGAAAACGAAACGCGAATAAGAAAACTCAGTAGATCTTCTTCTTTGTAGCATTACAGCCCCTTTCGGGCCTTCACTTCCGGTAATAAGCGCCTCCAACTGTCTCGGTCTATTGACCACGTGCTCCACTTTTGAAATCCGAGCAGCGATGAACTGTTTTCGTCGGGCGAGCGTTTCCTCGGGTTTCCCACTGGTCTCGGCCCTTCAATTTTCCTATTGAAAACCTTTTTGGGTGTCCGTTGTTCGTCGATGCGATTCACGTGGCCTAGTAGGGCTACAAATCAATGAAAATAAAACTAAGGTCATGACGTACTGGACGAAAAATACCTCAAGTGCACAAAATATCCCGCTTGGGGAATACAGTATCGAAAATGTAAGCGAATTTGTGTATTATGAGCCAAAATAACGAGAATCAGTAATGAAAGGGACGAAATACGCCGAAGAATACAGCTAGCAAATAAAATATTTTATTCTGTTTTGACGATATTGAAAGCCAACTGCATACACAGGAAAACAAGGCTCTAAGTATACAAATCTGTGATAAGACCTGTGTTATGCTATGGGTGTGAAACATGGACCCTTATCCAAGTATCCGCAAACATATTGAACGCCTTTGAGCGACGGGTCGTGAGGGGAATAATCGGAGCGAAGCTAGACACGGACCAATGGCGAATTCGATACAACCATGAGCTGTATTGAAATTTTTTAATTGCATACAACTTTTGAAGTTTTTCTGCATATACAGGGAAAACTGCAGTGTCTTTATAGATTTAAAACTATATAAAGCAGAACCACGTCTTTATTTAAAATTTCAATCAATTATTATTCAGTTATGGAGTAAAAGGATCCACCTACGTTAGTGCATGCAGTAACTAGGTTCCAAGGAGTTTAAGGTTGTTGTTAGTTTCGGCGCAAATTTTCAAAGCTCCGAGTTGGGCCCTTCACTCCAGTAGTAATCGCCTTCAATCGTGGCAGTTCTGCAACTTCGTTTGCCAATTTGAGATCCCACGCAGGGACTTACTCTCTGTATCTACTTATCATTGAATCGATTGTTTTTAATCTAGAATTAATTTAACTTCTCTGTGAATTGTTGAATCGAATCAGATTTCCAACCCATTTATACAGTTCTTCCGATAGCATGCTATTATGAGCGGTTTTTTAAAATTTTTTTTCCAAGTTTCCATTTTTTTGAGTCATCGTCTGTCTTTTGAGATTTTTTATGGTGGTAATTATGCTACATAGGCTGATAAGTCCCGAGATTTTTAGTAACAGCAAGCATTTTTTGGACAGAGTTATATTTATTCCTCAAAAAAGCTGCCTTCGAGGACGATACACTTGGTATAGCAATTATTCAGCAATTCGATGCCCTTTTTGTGGTACGAAATATCCAAACCTTGGAAATATGCCTGGGTATTCGCAATGACGTACTCATTCAATCTGAATCTCATTCCCTGGAGCCACTTAGAACAAAGAATAGTCGCTGGGGACCAAGTCTGGAGAGAACATTGATATTGATATGTAGTTGAATGTTTTATGTTGAATTAAATTGTTATGCAGATTATTAAATGTTAATATGTAGTTAGCCGCTACATCCAATGTGACCATCGCTTTTAAGGGCGTGTTTGACGATGCGTTATCGTGATGAGACAGCACTTTTTTCTTCCCCAGATGGGCCCGATTTTTCATTAATTCTTCGTTCAGTTTGTTCAATAATAATACTCTCCTGTGACTGTTCTTTCTTTCTACGGGTAATTGATGATGATTATTCTATGTGCTTCCCAAAAAACCGAAGCCATCACTTCCCGACTGAGCGTTGGACTTTTGGCCGCTTTGATCGGCTTTCGTAGCTTTTCAGCCGCTCTGTAGACTGCCTATTGGGCTTAAGCGTATGGTAATTGAGCCACGTTTCATTTATCGTCACAAAACGTCGAAAAAGTCTACTCGATTACGCTGCGTTCGTTGAATCATCAACCCACTGCTGATTTTGGTCGGCGGTCAGCAAACGCAGCAACCATCAAGCTGATATTTTTTTCATCTTCGAAATATCGTGCATAATGTATCCCGCTCGTTTCTTTACGGTGCCCACGGCCTCAGCTAACTCGGGCGATTTCACTTTACGATCACTCACAGACTTTCGATGCGCTTCCTTTACGACTTTTGCATTCGCAGCCTTTTTTGGCCTTCTAGAGCGAGGTGTATCTTCAGCGTATGTATGACTTAATTTTAATTCAATTCACTACCGAAAAACTGTTGTCTCAAAGTAGCAGATGTGGATTAACATTTCTCTATCCATTGCAATGATTGTTCAGAAGTTTAAAACAATGTTTGATCAAGATGCGATATTCCTGTTTTTCCGTTTTTTTACAAAGGCAAAAGTAGCGTCACTCTAAACAGACCTGTACACGACAGATCTGTCACAACACCCCTCCAATGTAAAACGATCACTATATGTCGATACTACCTATATATACTTTACATCTGGGCAAGCCGAAGTTCTCACTTTTAAACGGCAACACTCCATAAACATACTTTTAGGATACTTTCATAAGTGGAAGACCAAAATCAACGTAGACTCAGACGATCTTTATCACTCGGAAGAGAAACTAAAGACCGCCAATACTAACGATACAAGACAAAGTCGTAGAATGGAAATGGATAGCCAAGTACCTGAAACTAACAATTGACGAAAGACTTTCATGGACAGAGTATAGACAAACAAAACGAAAACCAGTTTTTGGTATCCTTTGATTCCGTATTTCTTTTCCTAAAATCGAAAAAGCTAAATATCAAAACCAAACTCCTCATTTGCAAATAATTATTGTGACCAACGCTACGGCAGTTTCACTTTCTGTGAGACAACGAAAACGAACAACAAATCGCTTCAGAGAAGAGAATTTTTGATATCCTTGGTATGTGACAAACATAGACATCCCCAAAGAACTTAAAATAGAGGCAATTGAAAAATACATACGAGACAGAGCCTTGAAGCTATATATTTAACAAAACCGACAACCACGACAACACAACCTCGGATATCCTGAGAGTCTCGACAAACCTTCCCACCATGGCAACAAATAACTAACTAAGCAGATCACCAAAATAATAACGTACTAAATTTGAGCTCCAGCTAATCCAGAAGCGAAGAAAGAAGCAGAGGTGGTAGCACTGGCCTCACATGGACCGAAATATCGAGAAAAAATCATGGAGGTAGCTTTTTATGCGTACAGCAATAACAAGTTATGTACTTTGAAATCTAAAACTCACTCAACTTCGTTAATACTATTAGGAGTTATGAATTTCATATTTTCAACATTAAAATCGAATGGGTGCCCATATATTCAATGAAATTTCGTATCGAGGTCAATTCATTACAATTTTGTCCTAGCCGGTATCAGAATCTAACTTTTCTTCTTCTTTGTAGCACTACGGTCCCCCTCTGGCCTTCGCTTCCCGCAAAAAGCACCTCCATCTGTCGCAGTCCATTGACCGCGTCCTTCAATTTCAAAGTCCGAGCAGCAATGAACTGTCCTCATCGACCGAGTCAGACCAGCGTTCCCTTGGTTTCTCTACTGGTCTCCGCCCTTCAGTTGTCCCAACGAATGCCCTTTTGGGTATCCATACGATTCATGTGGGCTGCCCATTACAGCATCCGCACTGTGACAATCGTTCAGACCTCCGGTTCGTCAAAAAGTTTATACATCTCATGGTTTTATCAAGTTCGCCATTAGTCCCCATCTAGCTTCACTCCAATTATTCGCCTCAGAACCCGAGCTTAGAAGACGTTCTGTACGTGTCCGGATGTTTGGGTTAGGGCCCATGTTTCAGATCCATAGCATAGCATAGGTCTTCCCACAGACTATTATACTTGGAACTTTGTTTTCCTGTGTATGCAGTTGGTCTTGTAGATCGTCAAAATTGAATTAAAAAATGGAATTTCAGAGTTGCATTCATCGGCATATTTTGCCTTTTTCATTACCGGTCCTCATTATTTTCGTACCTAAATATACAAATTCGCTGATATTTTCGATATTGTATATGCCAAGTGTGATATTTTGTGTATTTCAGATATTTTTCCTTGAATGCGTCATGAACTTTGTTTTATTCCGATTGATTTGTAGCCCTACTAGTTTTGCTTCGCTGCCGAATTTCAGGAAGAGTTCTTTGGCGGTTGTTAACGACCGTGATACAATTTTAATGTCGCCCGTATAGGCTACCACTTGGCCCGATTTGCATTATAACTTATTTCTCTCCGAAATCTTCGGTGGTACAATAAATCCTTGAGGCGATTATATTCCCTGTCAGGATGACTGGTGTTCCAAACCTTAACAGATGGTTTACTGTCAAAATCAGAAATATTCAGAGTCATTGCGCTTGATGAGGCAGGTATGACCTTCTAGTCCCGACGATAAGGAAAGATTGAACCAGAATGGTTCTTTAAATAAAGACATCCAGAAATCAATACCGCTAGAATGCCGACCTTTGTTTCAGGCAGAAGTACTTGCTATTCTAGACGTTATTTCATGAATTATGGAAGTTAAGAGAGGCAGGCAAATTGGCGTCTGCAGCGGAAGTCAAGCGAAGCTGCTTGCCTTCTCCAGACGGAAAGTAACATTGATATTTTGGAGACGTTAAGGCCTCCTTGCTAATATGCCAGTACCATCTCCCCTTTCGCCGATTGCTCTATCGTTTCTTATGAATTCACAACGTCATTGAGTGATTTTTGCTACTGACATTATTTACTGGTTCTCTAGCGTCGAGTGCAAATGATACCCCGGGCTTGACGAAGTTGGAAGGTATCATACTGCGTACTTGTGTTTTTTTAAGAATAAATTTAACTTTTGCATCTTGATATCGGGGGCGTTGTCGATATGATGCTGGATGACCAAATAAACTACAGTTGACACAGTCTAAGTTTTCTTTAGGCTCCTTCTGGGCCCATTTACACTCACAGGGGTAGGACTTCTTTCTATTTTATATACCAATATTGCATGGCACAGTTTGCACCCGAATAATCATATGATTGACACCGGTAACACTGGCTGACTTCTTTCTGGAGGCGTCCCCACCTCATCATACTGAAATTCAAGTTCATTATTTATTCAGGGCACTTGGACCGCTTTTATTAGAAATTTGCACCAGATAAAGCGGTAAATCCTTCTTTTTGCCTGTCGATCTCCTTGTTGCAAATGCTTTGACTAATAAATTCGATTTCTGGTGCAGCTTCTTTGAGCACTCTCAACAGTCAAGACCTTTCAACAAAAAGGTCAGATTTTTTTCTTTTTTTGGGGTATAGGTGAAGTGTGAATTATTTAATTTTTGAAAACTAGTGACAGGAGAATAATAAAGCACCGGGCGTTGATGAGATTCCAGGGGAGCTCATCAAATATGGTGGCAGTAGTGTTCATCAAGCTATTGACAAAGTCATCCAGTACATTTGGCAACAAGAACATATCCCGAAAGAATGGAGCCAATCAATTATATGCTTTATCCAAAAAAAAAGGTGACAAGCTACCGTGCGAAGATTATGGAGGCATATCACTACTTTGTATGGCGTACAAAATATTTTCTAAAATCTTAGAAAATAAAATCAGATCATACGCCAACAGTATTATTGGGGAGTATCAAGATGGTTTTAAGGCTGGTAGATCAACAACAGACCAATCGTTCACAGTCAAGCAGGTACTTCAAAAATGCTGGGAGTTCAACATAGACGTACACCAAATTTTCGTTGACTTCAAGCAAGCATATGACAGTATTGATCGTAACGTACTGTAACAAATAATGCTTGGTTTTGGCATCCCAGCCAAATTAGTTCGTCTTACCAAAATGACAATGACGTCGACAACCTCCCAAGTCCGTATCAATAACCAACTCACCGATATCTTTGACACAAATATCGGACTAAAGCAGGGAGTTGGGCTGGCCCCATTGCTATTCAATTTGGCTCTGGAGTACGTCATAAGGAAGCTACCTGTCGATACGCGAGGTACATTACTATACAAATCGAGCCAAGTAGTGGCCTATGCGGACGACATCAACATTCTGTCACGGAACTCTTCCTGAAACTCGACAGCGAAGCAAAACTAGTAGGGCTACAAATCAACGAAAATAAAACAAAGTTCATGACGCAGTCGAGGAAAAATACCTCAAATACACAAAATATTACACTTGGCGAATACAGTATCGAGAATGTTAGCGAATTTGTGTATTTAGGCGCCAAAATAACGAAAACGGGCAGTGAAAGAGACGAAATACGCCGAAGAATACAGCTCGCAAATAAAATATTCTATTCAGTATTGACGATCTTGAAGACCAGCTGCATACACAGGAAAACAAAGCTCCAAGTATACAAATCTGTGATAAGACCTCTGTTATGCTATGGGTGTGAAACATGGACCCTAACCCAAGCATCCGCAAATATATTGAACGCCTTTGAGCGACGGGTCCTGAGCCGAATATTCGGAGCGAAGCTAGACGGGGACCAATGGCGAATTCGATACAACCATGAGCTGTATGAAATTTTTGACGAACTGGAGGTCTCAAGGATTGTGAAGACTGCGGAAGCTGCAATGGGCTGGACACATGAATCGTATGGACGAACAACGGATACCCAAGAAGGTATTTGTTGGGAGAACTGAAGGCCGGCGGCCAGTGGGGAAACCGAGGAAACGCTGGTTTGACCCGGTCGACGAAGACAGTTCATCGCTGCTCGGATTTCGGAAGTGGAAGACGCGGTCAACGGACCGAGACAGTTGGAGGCGCTGTTTGCAGGAAGTGAAGACCTGAAAGGGGCTGTAGTGCTAAGAAGAAGAAGTGACAGGAGCGATTAAAAACACGTCTGAACGCAACGGGTACTAGACGTACTGTAATGATTTTCTACTTTCAGATCGAACGCGGAACCGACCTCTCATCGGTTCTAGACGTTAAGTCTGAGAAGTGCCAACGGATGGTACCAACAGGTCAACCAATCCGTGCATCGTAACCCATTCACGCGGTGACTGCTTGTCGGCCAGCTAGTTCGGAGAGGATTTCGGTCGCGGGTCTCCGAATGGATTACGCTCAATTACAATATTTCAGTCACCTGACCTTGCCCGTTTTCCAAACGCGTCAACAATTACTCATCCAGAACGAGAGACCTACATTACGTTAATTCTGGATGTGATCTATCCACAGATCTCAAATCAAAAACGCTACAAAATCCCATAGGCGCGTTACCGAATCACCGACGCGGTACCGAAAAATATGCTACTCGAACTTAAACCGACGAAAACTACTCTAATGAAATGACGAAACAATCAAAGGTACCGCGTACCGCGCGCGACGCGAAACCGACTTCAGCGGATTTGTCGAAACCCTACCCTCGCGACGGCATACTTACCCTACACTCTCGGTTCCCACTGAAAAAGAACGAGTCACTGAAAAGGAAAGTCGTGTGTTATCTAGCAATTCATTTTTAATAATTATAAATATTGAACAATTTTAGATTTGCTATTTTTAGTATTTTTTGAAAAAAAAAACAATATTCCGTGCGTAACCTAAATTGGAAAAATAACATTTCTTCCACTAAAACCTTATACTAATTTTATTTCATTTATAAGGGTGACGCATCCTAAGGAATGAAACTAAACGTTAAACTAGAGCGATAAACACTAAAATAAAGTCAAAGTAGAGAAAGCTATGACAAATATGCTTGATTTAAAATTGTTTTCTCAAAACCTAAGCAGGAAGTAAATTTAATAACTAAGAACGCTTTGCAAAAAGATTTGTGGTACATTTTCACCAAACAATTTATGCATCATACAAAATTATTCAAGGAACGAGTTATTTTCGAAAACAAACTTGCTAAAATAATTGCCCTTGATTGTGATTTTACAATATTTGTTTTTTTGAAACAAGTTGAAATTATTAATTGTTTCATTCACGCTGGCTGACAAAATAACCGAATTTAGCGTAAACCGTCTCATTTAAATAGTTTATCTACGAATGCTCAGCTTAGTTTATTCCAATTGATGGCATTCTAAAGCAAACACTACGAGACCACAAGCATCTAATGGTTCCTTATAACTGGAATGTACGCATTATGCAAATGTTTAAATAAAGGTATATTTTAAAGATGCAACCATTGTATATCATTCTTTTCTTATCTAATCTTACAGGGAATGCAGGAATTGATACTGGAATATATTAGCAAAAAAATTAACTTGACGTCTATTTTACGTTTGAAAGGAGCATTTATCGTGGATGATTTTGAAGGATGTTAAGGAAGCTTTAATGAGAAAAGAAACAGCGAGAAAGTTTAATTTTCGAAAAAAAACCATCAATCATTTAGTAAAAAGTATTCCAAAAATTTCAACAATTATAATTAATTAAAAATTTAAATATCTTTCATTTCCTTTCTCCCAAGGGCCGCTGACGGTTTAAATTTTCCAAAATCAAATTTCGCATTTCACAAACAACAACCATATCAATATACGAAACCTTTTGGAATTACACAAACTACTTCTCCCTCTACAACTTTTCTTTCAACCTCTAACCACCCATTTCCTAATCAACTAATCAACTAGTAAGGTCTATAAAATTAAATTAGTAGCAACCATATTCTTTCGGTTATTGACTCTGTGGGATTTTTCCTTGCTGTACAATTAAAAATCGATCTTTAAAGATCATCATTTATCATTACAAACATTATTTCTAAATTTAACAAAAATTATTTTCTAACTTTCTCTTTGAATTCTCAGCACAATATATGTCCGCGTTCCATACACCAAATACCTCAAAATACTTTTAACATTCCAACAATATTTAAGTAACAATTTTTTTAAAATGTTCTATCTCCTAAATTTTTCATTATTTTAGAATTATTCAAATATCCATTTGCGAATGTAACTTAAAATTAAATTAATGTGCATATATGTGTATGCATCAAGCATTGTACATGATAAAACAAGAAAAACAAAAAAATACCTCATTATTCCAGGTGATACTAAATTATATGTACTACATTTAACTTTGTATATATTATCAATATATAGTAGTATGGTAATCCAGGTTATGTTTTATTGTGTTGTGTTAAATCGCAAATTTTTGTAAATACCTTGTTACACTCGTCGCAACGAATTTCGCCAGTCGGTGTTGTTTTTCATTTTCATCGTTTCCCTTCGGCTTTCTCTTGAGTGAAATGATTTTACTTTCTGTAACTATGATTGGTTTGAGTTTTGTTGGAGGCTCATCGGCAGTTGTTTTTTCCTCATTTTGCTTTTCTTCGGCTGCTTTTCGTCTCCGCATTTCCTTTTGTTTTTCTATTTCTAAACGATAAGCCCTTGTTTCTTCATCTTCTTCCTCCAATAGTTCCTTTTCTTTCAGACACAACACTAACTTTCTTATTGCTGTTACCGAACGAAGATATTGTCGATGACTGTTGATATCCCATGCCGCTGCTAAGCGCAGGTGCGTTTGGATTTAAATTTGATTTACTGATGTTTGAGTAAATGTTTCCACTGCCACCCATCCAACTCTCCAGTCCTTTCCAGGGCTGTACGCTTTTCTTGACCTTCAGGGGATTCCAACTGCCACACGTACAGTATCAATATCCGACATCGCCAAAAAAACTTCGTTTGTCACTGCACTTCAAACCCGGCTTCAATTAATAAACTAAAGCACACAATTATGACATGCCGGTCATTTTTCAGTTTTCTCCTTGACCCACATCCGCCATGTGGCTGTCAAAATCCCAGGTTGTCACCTCGGACAAAACATCTGTGTGTGGAATGGCACGCCATATGGCGGCAATGTACCTCTCCAGTTGTCGCCAGTGGCATAGTTTTCTCGATGGCCACGGTGGAGGGGCATTTCCAGATGGCTATGTCTCGAAATGTGCCGGGGTTGGGGATTAATTCTATATTTCGAATATTTATATCCACAGATCTAAATATTCGGACAGAAAAAAAAATATTTTCTGCGCAACGATATCCGCACGTCAGATGAAGTCCGCTGGCACTTCGAGGACATATCCATCTGGCCGGTTGCAAGGGTTCGGGATCGGAATCACTTCGATTCCCGGGCGTAGGCGTCACATTACACATTCCCCCCCCCCAAAATCGAAGTAATTACGATCCCGCCTCCTATATAAAAGGTCTTGGTTAGGGCCGTGGCGGGTCGAAGGTCGGTTTCGAAGGATAGGCTACAACCCTGTTCGTGAAGACTCGATAGTGACTATATAGTAGGGAGTCAGGTGTTACTCGAAGGTCTTCGTCTAGGCAAAGATTGGGGTAAGCCAAGGTTTTTCGTGGGAAATAGTTGCACTTCATCGTCTAAGGTCTTTTGCGTGGTAAATTCCCAGGGTTTTACCAGTCATGTCCGCGATGAGGTATCGGGTGGGGCTTATTACTTGTAGAACTCGACACTTCACGAATTTCTTGTCTAGTTTGGCATTGTAATGGCGGGTGGCATCGCTCTGTCGGAAGTTTCGACGATATATCTCGTCGCCTACCTTAAAGCCAGAAGGATGAGATCGCAAGTTGTACCGCTCCTCTCCCATCCGTCTACTTTCTTCAATCTTCTCCCGCAGTTGATCTCGCAGAAGTTGGAGCTTTTCATGCGGTTCCAGACCCCGATTGGGTCCTCTAGCGATTTCAGCTGTCGCAGTAGCCGGTAAGCGCTCCCATGACAGATCATATACTGGCCGAACAATGCGAAATACGGCGAAATGCCAGTAGTGGCGTGGTACGACGAGCGCAGCGCACTAGTGATGGCGGACAATTTGCGATCCCAGTCCTTCTGATTCGGGTGGACATATGCGCGGATGGCCGCTATGAGCGTACGATTCAGTCGTTCGGATGCGTTGGCTTGTGGTGAATAGACGGCAGTTCGTTGGTGGATGATGCCGTATTTGGACATTAGGTCTCGGAACTTGCTGGAGGTGAACTGGACCCTATTGTCGGAGACAAGTTTCTCCGGAACTCCAAACATGTGAAAGACTCGGTTCTCCAAAAAGCTGATTATAGGTCCAGTGTGCATGTTACGTAGTGGTTCTATGATAGGGAATTTAGAGAGCTGGTCCAGGACCACGACAGCTCCCGTGTGACCAGAAGCAGATCGAGGGTAAGGACCGATAAGATCAATGTACAAGCGCTGGAACACGCGTTCGGGGACCTCAACCTTACCCATGGGTGGCCGAAGAATGGTGTTGGGCGCTTTAGTGCACTTGCATAGCTCACAGGAGGCTACGTACGCTTTTATCTGTTGTGCCATCTTAGGCCAAAAGAAACAGGTTTTCAACCGCCTAAGTGTACGACCGTAACCGCCGTGCGCACTTGATGGGTGGTCATGGGCCCGTCTGATAAGATCAGTGGTTAATTCTTCGGGCACCCACAACTTCCACTGTTCTTCTTCTTGTATGGGTTCTCCGGATGCGTGTCCCATCCGCTTATAAATAAATCCATCCGTCAACCGCAGTTCAGGAAGCTGGGGCTGTTGATTCTGGATAGTGTGAATCAGTTGTGTGTAGGTTGCTGACTTGAAGGCAGGATGGTCCAAATCGATCAATTGGGGGCTGTCGTCCTCTTGGACCAACTCGGCTCCTTCAGGGGCGAACATTCTGGATAGGGTGTCGGGGACTACATGCTGGCTACCTTTTCGGTGGCGGATTGTGAAGTCAAATGCCTGTAATTTCAGTGCCCACCTGGCCAATCTGCCGTTGAGATCAGTCTGGCTCATTAGCCATTTCAGAGAAGCGTGATCCGTAACGATTTCAAAGGTGTGTCCCTCCACATAGGCTCGGAAGCGTTTCACTGCCAACACCGCCGCTAAACATTCCTGCTCGGAGACCGTGTAATTTCGCTGGGCTGGGTTCAGCTTGTGAGACATGAAGGCTATAGGTCTCTCTTCGCCATCCTGTGCAACCTGGACTAAGACTGCGCCCACCCCATGTTGACTCGCGTCACAATGGATTGAGAACGGTTTGTCAAAGTCCGGGCTGTGCAGTACGGGGGCTGTAGTCAGACTCTTCTTTAGCTCTTCAAAGGCTCGCAAGCTGGGCTCTTCCCAGACGAATTTACGTCCCTTACGCAGCATGTCGGTCAAAGGAGTGGTTATGGTGGCATAGTCACGTACAAAACGCTGGTACCATCCGCATAAACCTAAGAAACGGCGTAACTGTTTGGTGGTCTTGGGTAGTGGAAAAACGTCAATCGCTTGAGTCTTTTCCGGATCGGTCTTGATATGGCCATGCCCAATGATGTGACCTAAATACTTCACCTCCGTCATCACAAACTGGCTCTTCCTTATGTTGATGGTTAATCTTGCCCTCCGGATGTGTAGAGCCACCTCCTGAAGCAGGTCGATGTGTTCGTCAAAGGTCTCGGTTATAAGCAACAGATCGTCCAAGTAAACGAAAACTTGGTGCCGCAAATGAGGTGGTATCACCTTATCCATAAGGCGCGTCATTGTTTGGGGGGCATTACACAATCCGAATGGCATGGTCACGAATTGATATAAGGGCCGGCCTGGGACTGTGAAGGCTGTTTTCTCCTTTGAACCGGGGTCTAAAGGAATTTGCCAGAAGGCGTCCTTGAGGTCTAAGCTCGTGATGAAATGGGCTTTAGGCAATCGACTCAAAATGCCTTCGATCAACGGTAGAGGATATGCGTCCTTGACTGTGACGGCGTTCAAGCGTCTGGCATCTAAGCATAATCGGACCTTGTTCGGCTTGACAACTAAGGTGACTGGGGATGCCCACGCGCTCTGTGATTCTTCGATTACGCCTAATGCTAGCATTCGATCCACTTCGGCATATAACGATTTTTCCTTCGCCGGAGATATGGCGAAATGTCTCTGTTTTATGGGTTTAGCATCCCCCACATCTATAGTGTGGAACACCAGGGCAGTCCGCCCGAGACCTTCCTTCTCGTGCGATGGAAAAGCCGATATAGCCGAGTCGAGACGCAGTTGCTGAGTTACATCCAGTGTATGCCGTAATAAGTTAGTGGGTTGAGATTGGTCAGGAACGGTGGTGACGGACTCCAGGGTCGAACCGGAAAATAGTGCCGGGGCCAAGTTAAATTTTCGAACGAAATCCACTCCTAGGTAAAGATTCTGGGTTAACTGAGGTATAATGAAAAATTCCATGGGTTTAGTTACTCCTTTAAAGGTGACATCCGTCATAATTTTTCCCACTACAGAGTGACGAGTTCCGTCCGCCGTGCTTAACCAGGAGGTGAAATGACGGATTTGGTCCGCGTGCTTTGCCAGTACCTCCCCTGCAAACTCGGCAGATATGCAATTCACACTGGCTCCCGTATCGACTAAGCCTGATACTCGTTTTTGCAGGAGGTGTACTGACGCATATGGCCGGACATCATCCCTCAATAATTCGTCTAAGTATATGTCCTTCAACACTTTCCTCGACTGCCTGACTTTTCTCCAGAAGCTCCGCATCCGACGCGTGGCTCGCTTGCTTCGCGGTGGGACATTTGTGGCCAACTCCTCATGGAAGATGCGCTGTCGAGTAGCCAAGTAATTCCGCAGCCTGACATGAAAAGGTTTTACATGCCAAGGAACTTTCGTCTCGCTATCATTTCCCTGCGCATTGGCCTCGGCGAAGGACGGCGTCGGTTGTGGAACTTCGGGAGAACTGTGTTTAGCGGTGCGAGTCAGCAGAGTTGGAGTCATGTTGGGAGCTTGGTCATAGCTAGGGATAGTGTCCAAATTGGTTCGTCCGGGGTTTAGGAGTGCCGACGGGTGGTCGCGGCACTCGGTGGCAAGTTTTTTCGTCCTTTGCAATTAGTACAGTCAGGTGCGTATGTGGCGGCCTTCCCGCATCGGTAGCAGAAAAGCGTCGGCTCCGCTGGACATGCATAGAACCGATGTCCCGGTTGTCGGCAGTTCCAACAGACCGTCGGGCTTGTAATTGCTTCAAGGGAGGGTCGATCAATCAAGGCTGGGTCCTCAAGCTCCGGTGGTGCTCCGCTCCTCGGTACTGGTACTGGATCAGCAAGCAGGTGGTCAGCTGACATCAACTCCGCGGTGTGATGATTTCGGGGATTTGGTCCCGTTATGCGAGGTTGTGGACGGAAGGTACCACGCCGCTCATCCAAGTGTTCTTGTCTCCGGGCATGGAGGCGCAATCCCTGTATGGTGTTGATGGGAAAATGCAGAAGGCTGTTCTGGAGATCCCAGCGCATATTCTCTCTGATAATTTCTACCAGTTCGTCCTCGGGCATGGTATTTCGCAAGCGAGTGCTCAATCTCACTATACTTGTGTAGTACTGGTCGAACGGTTCGTGAGCGCCTTGTTTCCGTTTCTTTATTTGCTCTCTTAGCTCTCTCTCAGTGAAGCCATCCTCAAATCGATTGCGGAAGGCTGCACTGAAAGAGTGCCAAGTGGGACGTGGCGTTGACTCTTTAAAGCTCCAGTACCAGTCGGCAGCGTCGCCGCTGAACAAAAGATGTGCATGCCGGAGGAAGGCCGTGGAATCCCCTCCCAGGGTGCTGGATATCAACGCCTGAATCCGGAAAAGGAACCGGTCCGCCGATATCATATCGTTGAACCCTGTAAAGTTCAGGCGCCAACTCTCCATGATACGAGGCGTCGGGTCTCGAAAAAGTGCCAATGCGTTCCCGGGGGGAATCACATCCTCGATTGACCTGTTGTACTGAACTGCCTCGGGGGCTGGAGGTACCAACGGAGGTCCGGTACTGTGTCGCGGTCTGTATTCGGGAGCTCTGGGATCCATTCCCGAGTTCCTTGGAGGTGGGACCCATTGCTCGGATTGTCGGGAGTGGGGCATCGCCACACTGGGATTTGGCTCCCAGCCAAGCGGAGTTCTCACGCGGCTGGGTGGTTGGCTCATAGGGAGATTCTGGAGCTTTCCCTCCAGGTTGCCAATCCTCTCCGACATATCCCTCATCAACGCCACGAGGGTGTCAATGGAGTGGGCGGAAGGCATGGTTGTCACCTCGGACACGACACTTGCAGCCGGAACTTCACCGCCTACTGCTCCTTGCAGGTCTAAGAGTGGTTGTGACGGTTCGGCTTCTGGAGCTCCTTTCGCCACTGCTCCACGCGTTGGTAGGGGCGTTCCGAGGGGGACGTCTAGGGCAGACCGCTCGATGGGTCGCCGACATAATGGGCAACTCTCTGACGTGAGGAGGAGCTGTTGTACACAGGCACGATGGAATAGATGTCCACAATCCAATCGCACGCTGTGTACGCCCTCCACTACGTCCTCGAAACAGATTCCACAGTTCGCGGGTTGGACCGTTTTGGACCGGGTCCACCGCTTTTCTGGGGTCCGCTTCGTTGCCATTTTCGTTCAATCTGGTGGGAGAAGTAAGTTCCTTAACTAAAAAAAATGTTACAATATAATATATATTTAAAAAACCTAGGAATAAATTAGTGGCCGATAGTGGCGAGCTATTTTGATAAGATAAGTGAAAAAAAAAATGTATTTGATACACTTTCCTTTTCAGTGGTCGACTCCTCCAACGGGAAAAGAGAGTGCGTGGTAATCTGCCGAAGAAAGGGTGCTTCGGTCGATTTACGAAATTTATCCCCATACCCACATACATTACAAAAAACCGTCTCTAAACTACGTTAAAGTGACTCGACGAGACAAGTGGTAGAGCTACCGTAACGACTTTGTACGCGGTCAAAATTCCCGACGCGTGGAAGCATTCCGGGCTTCGCAACTCCAGCATACGCCACCGAACGTTGAACCGATACCACTCGTCTATCACGCATACGAAATAATTAGAATCCTTCCGCGACATAAAGGCAAGGTAGCCTTCTATTTTCTTGAGAGTCCATGCTGATAGGTAAACCCATCAGACTGGCAGTTCCATCAAGAAAATAGAAGGTCCTTACAGGGGTTAGCCTAGGACAACACATCGGAAGGATTCTGTCGCGAGAAAAAAAATCAAACAAAGGAGAGCGGAAGTTACAACTCACGTGAAGCGACTTCTAATGTGTATCACACAATTCCACTGCTCCTGATAGTGGGACTCGAGTACCAAAGTACCTCACATCCTCCGTAAAGGACCAACTCGTCAGAAGACGCGAAGTTCTTTCCCCCTTAGGATGTTTTTGGGCCCCACGTTGGGCGCCATTTGTAATGATTTTCTACTTTCAGATCGAACGCGGAACCGACCTCTCATCGGTTCTAGACGTTAAGTCTGAGAAGTGCCAACGGATGGTACCAACAGGTCAACCAATCCGTGCACCGTAACCCATTCACGCGGTGACTGCTTGTCGGCCAGCTAGTTCGGAGAGGATTTCGGTCGCGGGTCTCCGAATGGATTACGCTCAATTACAATATTTCAGTCACCTGACCTTGCCCGTTTTCCAAACGCGTCAACAATTACTCATCCAGAACGAGAAACCTACATTACGTTAATTCTGGATGTGATCTATCCACAGATCTCAAATCAAAAACGCTACAAAATCCCATAGGCGCGTTACCGAATCACCGACGCGGTACCGAAAAATATGCTACTCGAACTTAAACCGACGAAAACTACTCTAATGAAATGACGAAACAATCAAAGGTACCGCGTACCGCGCGCGACGCGAAACCGACTTCAGCGGATTTGTCGAAACCCTACCCTCGCGACGGCATACTTACCCTACACTCTCGGTTCCCACTGAAAAAGAACGAGTCACTGAAAAGGAAAGTCGTGTGTTATCTAGCAATTCATTTTTAATAATTATAAATATTGAACAATTTTAGATTTGCTATTTTTAGTATTTTTCGAAAAAAAAAAACAATATTCCGTGCGTAACCTAAATTGGAAAAATAACATTTCTTCCACTAAAACCTTATACTAATTTTATTTCATTTATAAGGGTGACGCATCCTAAGGAATGAAACTAAACGTTAAACTAGAGCGATAAACACTAAAATAAAGTCAAAGTAGAGAAAGCTATGACAAATATGCTTGATTTAAAATTGTTTTCTCAAAACCTAAGCAGGAAGTAAATTTAATAACTAAGAACGCTTTGCAAAAACATTTGTGGTACATTTTCACCAAACAATTTATGCATCATACAAAATTATTCAAGGAACGAGTTATTTTCGAAAACAAACTTGCTAAAATAATTGCCCTTGATTGTGATTTTACAATATTTGTTTTTTTGAAACAAGTTGAAATTATTAATTGTTTCATTCACGCTGGCTGACAAAATAACCGAATTTAGCGTAAACCGTCTCATTTAAATAGTTTATCTACGAATGCTCAGCTTAGTTTATTCCAATTGATGGCATTCTAAAGCAAACACTACGAGACCACAAGCATCTAATGGTTCCTTATAACTGGAATGTACGCATTATGCAAATGTTTAAATAAAGGTATATTTTAAAGATGCAACCATTGTATATCATTCTTTTCTTATCTAATCTTACAGGGAATGCAGGAATTGATACTGGAATATATTAGCAAAAAAATTAACTTGACGTCTATTTTACGTTTGAAAGGAGCATTTATCGTGGATGATTTTGAAGGATGTTAAGGAAGCTTTAATGAGAAAAGAAACAGCGAGAAAGTTTAATTTTCGAAAAAAAAAACCATCAATCATTTAGTAAAAAGTATTCCAAAAATTTCAACAATTATAATTAATTAAAAATTTAAATATCTTTCATTTCCTTTCTCCCAAGGGCCGCTGACGGTTTAAATTTTCCAAAATCAAATTTCGCATTTCACAAACAACAACCATATCAATATACGAAACCTTTTGGAATTACACAAACTACTTCTCCCTCTACAACTTTTCTTTCAACCTCTAACCACCCATTTCCTAATCAACTAATCAACTAGTAAGGTCTATAAAATTAAATTAGTAGCAACCATATTCTTTCGGTTATTGACTCTGTGGGATTTTTCCTTGCTGTACAATTAAAAATCGATCTTTAAAGATCATCATTTATCATTACAAACATTATTTCTAAATTTAACAAAAATTATTTTCTAACTTTCTCTTTGAATTCTCAGCACAATATATGTCCGCGTTCCATACACCAAATACCTCAAAATACTTTTAACATTCCAACAATATTTAAGTAACAATTTTTTTAAAATGTTCTATCTCCTAAATTTTTCATTATTTTAGAATTATTCAAATATCCATTTGCGAATGTAACTTAAAATTAAATTAATGTGCATATATGTGTATGCATCAAGCATTGTACATGATAAAACAAGAAAAACAAAAAAATACCTCATTATTCCTGGTGATATTAAATTATATGTACTACATTTAACTTTGTATATATTATCAATATATAGTAGTATGGTAATCCAGGTTATGTTTTATTGTGTTGTGTTAAATCGCAAATTTTTGTAAATACCTTGTTACACTCGTCGCAACGAATTTCGCCAGTCGGTGTTGTTTTTCATTTTCATCGTTTCCCTTCGGCTTTCTCTTGAGTGAAATGATTTTACTTTCTGTAACTATGATTGGTTTGAGTTTTGTTGGAGGCTCATCGGCAGTTGTTTTTTCCTCATTTTGCTTTTCTTCGGCTGCTTTTCGTCTCCGAATTTCCTTTTGTTTTTCTATTTCTAAACGATAAGCCCTTGTTTCTTCATCTTCTTCCTCCAATAGTTCCTTTTCTTTCAGACACAACACTAACTTTCTTATTGCTGTTACCGAACGAAGATATTGTCGATGACTGTTGATATCCCATGCCGCTGCTAAGCGCAGGTGCGTTTGGATTTAAATTTGATTTACTGATGTTTGAGTAAATGTTTCCACTGCCACCCATCCAACTCTCCAGTCCTTTCCAGGGCTGTACGCTTTTCTTGACCTTCAGGGGATTCCAACTGCCACACGTACAGTATCAATATCCGACATCGCCAAAAAAACTTCGTTTGTCACTGCACTTCAAACCCGGCTTCAATTAATAAACTAAAGCACACAATTATGACATGCCGGTCATTTTTCAGTTTTCTCCTTGACCCACATCCGCCATGTGGCTGTCAAAATCCCAGGTTGTCACCTCGGACAAAACATCTGTGTGTGGAATGGCACGCCATATGGAGGCAATGTACCTCTCCAGTTGTCGCCAGTGGCATAGTTTTTTCGATGGCCACGGTGGAGGGGCATTTCCAGATGGCTATGTCTCGAAATGTGCCGGGGTTGGGGATTAATTCTATATTTCGAATATTTATATCCACAGATCTAAATATTCGGACAGAAAAAAAAATATTTTCTGCGCAACGATATCCGCACGTCAGATGAAGTCCGCTGGCACTTCGAGGACATATCCATCTGGCCGGTTGCAAGGGTTCGGGATCGGAATCACTTCGATTCCCGGGCGTAGGCGTCACATTACAGTACATCCCATTTAAAATATTCATACCAAACAAACAGATGATTTTTCGCAGAAAACCTTTAAAATCCCCGTTTTGTTAAAGAATGAAACAGCTTGGAAGTTAGTGGAGCATTTTAAAAATAAGTTGCTGTGATATTGCAAGGGGTCAACAAAAGCTGAGAACTTCACTGAAATCTCTGGAATACAAGTAGCAAGTAGTAAGGCAATAGAAATGTCTAACACGTTCGCTTGTTAATTACCACTGATTACGAAATGTATAGGCGAGCTTGACTAGTTTTTTAAATTTTCGACTAAAAACTGTCAGTAGGAGTTAGTACATTCTTAATTTCATGTAAAACTAGATTTTAAACATCATGTAGAACATTTCTAGCTCTTCTCATTAAAAATTCATTAGGCCTTTGAAATAGACTTCTAGTTGCTAATAATTTGAATTCTGCTCAAATCAAAAGAATGAATTATAAAGCGCCAACTAGATATACCGCTTTTGTAAATGAAAAATTTGTACAAATTAATGGATACTCAGTAAAATATTCCACTAAGATTTTGGTGAAACGATTCTCACTAAAGTTTCAACTAGAAATTCTAGCAGATCAACTCTGGTTGTATTCACTAGAATTCAGTTGAAAATGTTTTAGAGAGTTACTGATTATTTTAATGCAATCAGTGATGCTTTTCCAAAATAAATATTGGTTTTGTTTGTTTAGAGACTTTAAAGTAATGAAAAACTCGAAATACCGCGATACTGCTATGAGGCTGTATATATAGCATTGTCAGTCATAAGAAGGTCTACTCGTATTACGTTGTGTATCCTCCATAGACCAGGTGCCCATTCAAATGGACATTACTTTAAATTGGTTTCCGTTATAAAGCAAACAAGCAAGAAACATTTTTCATTTTCCAAGTTTTATTTCTATATTCAGGCAACACTGCCAAAACTGGATTATCACTGTCATTTCTCATCAATGTGCGATAAGTCCGCTGATATGAAGGCTTATTAATTTCGTTCAATTTTTATTTTGTTTTGTTTATTATCTTGCATTTGTAGTGATCGAACTGTTTTACTGTCGTCCATTTAAATGGACATCCGGTTCATTTCCTAGTAGTCGCTTGTCCATTTAAATGGACATCGGGCCCATCTACGCGAAACAGTTAGTTCATTTAAATGGACAATTGCACAGGGGCGGATCCAGTTTTTTTCCGGAGGGGGTAACAGAGTAGAACAATATAAAATTAGCTTCCACACATTTCACTTAAACCAACTCCAGACAAAATACTAGAAATAATAAGCGACAAAAAACTGAAAGAAACTTGTGGAAAATTTGTAGAAACCTATTTCAGAAAGAATGAATAAATAAGAATGAACAAATTTACGTTTCTTTCAACTATTTCAATCAAATATTTGTAGATAAATTCAAGTGAATCTTTTTTTCATACAAATATCCTAAACGCACATTTTCTTCGTAGGTAACAAACCATTAAATTTCATAATCCTCATGCAAGGAGCAAAGAATAAAAACAAAACACAATCGCAAAGAATAAAAACAAAGAATTTTGAAAACAAAAATCAACCAGCTGATCATTCCAACGTAAACTCATAATTGCGAAATTCACGTTCGTGCCTACGCCGTTAGGTTCTCGCAATTGTACATCTATTTTAAGAAAATGGTCCACCTAAATAAACTTTTCACGACATGTATTTTCGGTGTCTTGAAAATTTTTTACCGTCATTTCGTCTTATCTCTGTGATTATCATCGGGAAAGTTTCTAATGAAAATTGTAAAAGGTGGCAATGATTTCTTTTTCGTATAGATCAGTTTTCCCGAAGATTCGGGAAAATTGATACTACAACGAGTACTTACGCGTGAACGTTACAGTTTTCTGCTAATTTTGTCGTGGAATTTCAGTAAATTATCCGCGAAATAAGTGAAATAAACGCAATTGTGACAACGCAATGAATCGCCTTCTTTTGTTTTTGCCGTGTACTATACGTATGTATGTATCTCATTGTTTTGTTAAGGATGGCATGGTTAGTTTAATACGACGATACTTGGTGATATCGCAGTGAAATTTTAATTAGTAGTGGGGATAAATGGCATTGATTTGTCCGGAAAAGTGTTATAGTGAAATCAAAAAGCTTTCATTTTAAGTGGGATCCAGGCAAAAGCTTAAAATGCAAAAATAACAATACAAGCCGAATTTTCCGAACTTGTTTATAGAAATTGTCGTAAATGTTTAACACTTTTATTTGTTCACAGTTTTTCAACACTTTTTATTGATTCCTTCCGGTCGGCTGGTTTTATAGTTAGGAGTTCTGGTTCTTAATTCAGTAACGAAGAAAATTAAAAGTTTCAATTTGGCGAATGCATCATGGTAAATATTAATACAATTGTATATGAAACAACATATTGAGATTGAGATATTGTTTCGAAAAAAGGCGACGAAACGACCAGCTTCCACAAGAACGATTGACACTTTCTTTTCTAAAAGTCTGAAACCGGAGTCTCAATCTAGTTCTGATGCATCATCGTCGGCGAAAGAATTTATACTATTAGCTAGTATTTCGAACATCACTGATAGGCTTGTGAATGTTCCGTCCACTTCCCATTCAGCGAATACTACGCATACAAACGAACCATGCTGCAAACCTCATTTCGCGTGCGATATAGGGTCTTACGTAAATCAACGCAACATCGATGATTTTACTAAGGCGGATTTACTGAAACATCAGTGGGAACCATAGTATACTCAACTAGTACCCACACCTTTAATTTACCCTGTGTTGCACACTTTTTGAATTTTCTCAGGGGCACGTCAGCTGATCCGGGGCATGAGAGCTGATCCCATGTTTGGCGCGCTCAAGAAACAAGGCAAAATGCAAATAAAATTTCCGACGCACGTGTTCTTTTACGCATTTCAGAACATGGGAGTGCTGCCACATCCTAATAAAAAACTAAAAGATTGCATGGAACGAATCTTGTTTTTCTGCAAAGTTATTGATTTTTTAAGATATGGTAATCCTGAAATCTCTCATCGTAGCATATGTTTATATTCGCGCCAATCCTCGCATCAGCATTTACCTACCTACCTGCTACCGAAGATTTATGGCTCTCTGTTCGGCTTGTGTTCGAATTTTTCCGGAGGGTTGATGGAGTGTGGTTACTAGTTGAGTATACTATGGTGGGAACCTCCTCCTGATTATATTTTTCCTCATAATGTCGTGATGAAGAATGGGAAGGAAAGGAAGAAGTACGCTCAAAAATCCCATCTAGAGAAATTCCCTTGGCTGGTTTTGTCTCATAAAGATCAGGGTCTTTATTGTAAGTACTGCGTACTATTCGCGTCGAGCTCAGGAGCGGATTACCAAACAAACACTTATCTGAAGCGACTAGTTCGAGAACCGCTGAAATAGTTTGACGACTTACTTGGTGAAAATGGAGCGCTTTCTGTTCACCAACGAAATCAATATCACCAGAAGGCGGTAAAAGCTGGGAAATATTTTCTTCAGACTTTTCACAATCCAGCATCAGAAGAGGTCAACCAGGTCTATGTACAACGATATGCGTAGGTTAAAGAAAATCGAGACCGGTTACTGCCTTTTATCAAAACGATCATTTGTGCGGTCGGCAAAATATTTCTTTACGTGGAAATAGGGATGATGGATCGCTCTTGGATAGAACCGACGGAGGAGACAGTCTGGTAGCAAATGATGGGAACTTTAGAGCTCTCCTTCGCTTCAGAATTGATTCTGATGACTCTTCTCTTCAGCAACATTTAGACACCGCAGGTGCAAGCGCAACGTACATTAGCAAAACCACCCAAAATCAAGAAGAAGCCGGCAAAGAGGAAATTCAGCAAGTTACCCTGAATAGAGTAAGAGCGGCAAAAGTTTTCTCTGTTATATTTGACGAGACGACCGACAACTCACACACTGAACAGCTCAGCTTGTCACTTCGTTACGTCTGGAATAGAGTTGCCATAGAAGATTTTGTTACATTTCGCGACGCGTACTTTGCGATTCGTTCTGAGGATGTGGAAGGTAATGAGCGTCGTTTAACTGGAGTTGCAGTGGCACATATTGTCATAGATTTGCGTAACAAATTTGACTTGGACCTGCAATACTTGTTTGGAATCGATACAGACAGTTGCTCAGTGATGGCGTCTGACTTGAAAGGGGCATGTCACGAAATGATGAAAGTAGCAATTCACGCACAACGTTGTCCTTGCAATAACCATGTGTTGAACAATTCTTTATTGAAATCATGGAATGTCACAAACTGCCGAAACGCTTCAGGTTTTTCAAATGCTTCTTCAAAAAGACACGGTGTCTTCAAAAACAAGCTTGGTAAAAAATCTCGTCAAAGTCTTTGCGAGACATTATGGGCTGAAAATCACGTAGGACACCTGCAGTTTCAAGGTGAACGGTTAATAAAAAATTTGTGAAGCACTTGAAGAGATTTCAGCGTGGCGGGATGAGAAAAGTACATCTTCTGCTGCTAACCTTCTTCATGCTCTTCTTAATCCAACGTTCCTTATTTCAACTGCTTGCTTGAATGGTGTTCTTGGTATGTATATAACTTGTACTTTTTTCATTTTTTCAGTTGAATGATTTGAAAAAATTACGCAGACATGTTTTGCTCTGTTGAGAAACCACTTGATTCAAATTTACTTCTCAGGAAATTACTCAATTTAATTAATAAAACAAAAATAATCACTATAAACCAAAGAAGAAAATTAGTTTACAATAATTTTGTTGGTTTTTGTATTTTTCAGGAGTTACTTTACCATTAAGCCGAATACTCCAAAAACCATCATCAGATCTGAAGAAAGCAACGGATTTGATAGCAGATACTTTGATTGCTCTTGAGACGAAAAAAAGCGAGGCTGATTCCGTTTTTCAACAGCTGTATACTGAAACTGAAAATCACGCTAAACAGATGGATGTGGAGATGAAAGCACCTCGTGTTGTTTTTCGCCAAAAACATAGAGATAATCATCAACAAAATCGAATCCCGGAGGAGTATTTCAGGTGAGGGATTTTCATTCCTCTATTGGACAACGTTGTGACAGACCTCAATGAAAGAATCTCCACAGACGTGATGAACCTTTTTCGGTTGAGAGTGTTTCTGCCTAGGACTTCATACACAGTGGAGGACATTGAAGACGTTCGCCATGCAGCAGAAACGTACCAGAAGCTTCTGTAAGCTCCTGTCTCGGTCTCGGGAGTCATTGCAGAGTTCAAATTTTGGGTAGCCAAATGGAATCGGATAGTTGAAAACGGCGGTGAACTCCCCGATTCGCTTCCTCTAGTTTGTGCTGCGTGTGATGAAGAAATTTATCCATACAAGTTACAACTAATTGTTCCGCAGTTTACAAAAAAAAAAAACACAATTTGTGAATTTACAATTTGTTTTATTCGATACTTCTTCATTTAACGCTTCAATAACTTGACCACTTAAATTTATAATGTTTAATTGCTAAGTAAACAAAATGCTACCTGGGTGCAATTAACTTAATTTAGCATACGCAGCGGCGTTTGCACAACGGTTGTCGCTACAGGTGAAACGATCAGCTTGGTCATCGATTAGTTCCGAATGCTATTTAAGGTCATAAAAAATGCGCGTGTTGCGTGATTGCAAATGTGAAGAGGGTAATGGCCTCAATACAGTTTTGGGTCGAACGAAATGAGAATTTGCGTGGAAAAGTGATGAGTGAAGGAGGAAAGGTAAGCGTAAGGTAATATTTTAAATGCGCGTGAAAAAATGATGAGGAAAGGAGTAAAGGTAAGTGGAAGGTGATAACTTACATTTGGAACCTGCTTGATATTTTGCATACGCTTCCTGTGACCGCAGCCACTGCAGAAAGGAGTTTTCCAACTCTCCATCGCCTCAAAACTTGGCTGAGATCAACTATGGCAGAAGACAGACTCACTGGGCTTGCATTGTTACACATTGATCGCGACATCGAATTGGACATCGATGCGATAATCAACAGATTTGCGAAACAAAATAGAAAATTAGATTTTGTGTTACAAATGATCTTCCCAGTTGGAACATATACAAATGTAAACAAATCACAAGTGTTGCTACAAACCAAATACAGAAGAAAATAAGTATTCTATAGAATGTTTAGTCTTATTATAGTTATATTTTGTTTCCAATGTTTTTAGTTAACAATATGGTAAGTTGACTTTGGTCGTTTGGTGTGTTTCTGGTTTTTGATTTCACAAAAACTGGGTTCATTTTGGTCGTTTGATTTTTTGTTTGTTTTTGGGTTTGCAAATAATTCATTCAGCTCTGTTTTTTAAAATGCATGCTGATTCTGGTGGGTGTGATCTATTTTTTGATTTGGATATGATCAAGAGCATGAGGGAGTGCACTCAAATGAAAATTTTCCAAACAACAGGAAAAGCGACAAGCATCACGATCAGTGAGATGAGTGCATTCGTAGATCCCACGATTTTGATGTCCTGCCTAAATTATCCGAGAATTCGCATGTACTGTGCCAAAGTAACAAGAGTGGCTAGTATTGCTGATGCAATGCCCAGAGAAAAATTCTTCATAATCAGAAACATATCATAGTAGTGGATGATAATCTTGTTATGAAGCACGAAAGAGACAAAGATAAATTCTAGAGAATACGACCGATTGGGCCAAGGGTAAGAGAAGGGTGTTTGCGCTTACCTAGAAGCCATAAGGTTGCTGTAGGTGAGCAAATGATCTCATTTACTGGTTCTGCATGCGCCATGAAGCAATTTGTTCCGAAAAAACGACTATTCACTTATTGGACATTTTGAGAGATAAATGCTTGGGTGGAACGGGAACTATTCTGGCCAACAGGTTTTCCAAAAAACAAATGGAAGATCTCACGAGTGATGCTTTGATGAAAAAACGAGCTAGGGGCAGCGCTGATCAAATAGTGAAGTCTGATGGCAATGTTTTATTGGTCAAATGGTTTGATTGGAAACCTATTCTCCTTGTATCAAATGTTTTAAGTGCCGAGCCTATTGGTTCATGCCGCAGATGGTCTAAAGTAGAAAAAACAAGTTGAGTAAGCAGGAGAGTGTTCCTACCAGAAGGTCTTTGTAAACATCCTAGGGTTAGAAGCAAGTTTTCTAATGGCGTGAATCGATAACTTGAATTATTCATCCAATACTTAGATATGAAGTCATTCAAATTTATACAAAAGATGCACAGTTTCTTTCATAAGCACAGTGCAGCCGCCATTTTAATCTAGCTTAAATGATTTTTCTGAATGCTCGGCCGATTGAACATGTTCAATTTAAACACTATTCCTTAAATTTTCATGAAAATTGAAAGAAAATAAAAGTGCCTAAGTCAATTTTAAATAAACATAGGGTTATCCAATAAGAGGTGTTATTTTGAATAGATCTTCTGATTTAACACCTTGCGACTTCTTCCTTTGGAGCCACGTGATAGAGAAGGCCTATGCCAATAGCCCAGCGTCGATTCAAGATCTCAAAGATGAAATTCATGAGGCTATCGAGGACATAGGGCAGCCACTTTGCAATTTGGTTATGGAAAATTTCATGAAGAGGATATGGTCCTGTAAGCGTGTCGTAGTGGTTATTTGCCCAATGTTAGTTACTGCTATTAACGGCATTTCTTCTTCTTTATAATGAACTAAACACCCGATCATGTATTTTAAAAAATGGCATTTTTTTGTTAATATCAAAATAACACCTCTTATTGGAAAACCCTATATGAACCATAAACACGTGTTATCGTTGTTGTAATTCCATATAATTGAAATGGCTATAACTCACTTGATTATGATTCGATCTCAATAAAATTTTGCGAACATATATATCTTATGCCAGTCTATATAATTGCAAAATTTCAAGAAGTTTAAAGGTAGCGTTTTGATTTTATGGGCAAAAATGTAAAATCTACAAATCATACTATTATTAACAAGGTTGAGCGAATTTCGATTTCTGAGGTATTTGTTACCCTTGTACTCATAAAGGTCCACATTCGTGATAATTTTCAGATGTCGGCTGAAAGGTGTCCAATCGCGAGGGGGGGGGACACAAATTTTGGGTACATTTTGCCTCCCCGTGGACTCCCTGATTCATAAAATGACTTTTTTATTCCAGATTCTAAAAGTTCTAATCAAGACCTTTCATTTGATACCCCACTCGACTATGTTATTAGGGGGACCTCCCCTTAAACATTTTTTAAATTTTTGTCAAGGCTTTAACTTTTGAGAGACCATCACTTTTGACCTTTTCACAAAGTTTGAGCATTCTAGCTTCTATGGTTTCTGAGGAAATTAGCTGTGACGTACGGACAGACGGACGGACGGACGGACGGACAGACGGACAGACAGGTCGCGAAACTAGTAGGTCTTTGTAAAAAAATTTTTTACAAAGACCTTTTTTTTTGTGGTAGGGAGGTGAAGGCATTTATGCCCGCCGAGTCTGGCAGTGTGGGACTCCCATGGAGGATACCTTTGGACTACCCACTAAACACCTCCCCTGTCAATTTGAGAACCTAGCCTGGAACCGTTTGACACATTACTTCGGGCCAGGTCTCGTTTTGTTACGCCGTGCGGCGCCTTCAAGCTGGGGAGCCCCTTTCCTAGCGGGAGGGGAGAGGGGAAGAGGAATTGCCAGAAGAGCGATCCCCCAGCCCCAGTGCCTCCGGCTGCTGTGAGTCCCTTTTATATTTTAGGACTGCCCAAGCATAATGTGCCACCTGGTTCCATTTGTCAACCGATTCGAGCATCACCGCAACTATATTATCCGGGGTGAGCTCTCCCGTCTTCCTGTAGAGTTCCCTTCGCAGCCTGGCCCATTTGGTACACGCAAAAAATGTGTGACAGGCATTGTCTTCCTCTCCTGGGCAAAACCGACAATCGGGAGACCGTGACTTGCCGATCTTGTGCAGGTAAGACTGAAAACACCCGTGCCCGCTCAAAAGCTGGGTCAGATAGAAGTCAGTCTCACCATGCCTTCGATTTAGCCACGGTCTCACATCCGGGATGAGGCGCGCAGTCCACCTTCCCTTCGTGCAATTCCTCCAAGACTGCTGCCAATCGTTGAGCGAGCGTTGTCTCTCCTTGCGGACAACCATCTCCCTCGCATCCTCGTTTCGGCGCAGGTAAATAGCGCGGCGCTCTCTAGCAAGGAGGGCGACAGGTATCACGCCTGCAATCACTCTCACCGCCGAGTCGGAGACTGTTGGATACGAAGATGCAATTCTCAGTGCTGCTCTTCTCTGTAACTGTGCCAATCGTTTTCGGTATACCTCCTTGCTGAGAGCGTCGCCCCATACCTCTGCTCCGTACATTAGCACTGACCCTACAGCACTCATCAAGAGGCGTCTTCTTGATGGGCTGGGTCCCCCTACGTTGGCCATAAGTCGACTCAGGGCCGATATTCCCGAAGCAGCCTTGCTCAGAGAAACTCATCTTCGAGTCGATCAGTAGCCCCAGGTACTTCACCGCTGGCTTCGATTCGATCTGTATATCTCCAATACTGATCATCCTTACTCTAGGGATTCTCTTTTTTGTCAAGATGACCACTTCGGTTTTCTCCAGTGCTAAACTGAGCCCGCGAGCAGTCATCCAGTCCCTCACTCGGCGCATTAGCATACCTAGCCTAAGTTGCGCTTGTTCAACGGTGCGTCCGGCGACCAGAGCCGCAACATCATCCGCATAGCCGACCAAGCGCGACTCATCTGGCATCTCAAGTCTCAGTAGCCCGTCGTAAGACACGTTCCACAGGTCCGGACCAAGGATAGATCCCTGGGCAACACCCGATGTAATTTCCATCCTTCGTTGGCCCTGTGTCGTGTCGTAGAGCAGGCTTCGGTCCTTTAGGTAGTTCCTCAAAAGCCGCATTAGATATTCTTGAACTTGAAAAGAGTTTTCCAGCGTGTCCAGAATATCCACCCATCTAGCGGAGTTGAAGGCATTCCTGACGTCGAGTGTCACCAACAGGACGATCCGTCGCTTGGTGCGACTATATGCCTCTGCCTTTTGGACCGCGTTCACCACCTCTGCAATCGCATCAATGGTAGAACGTCCTGCTCTAAAGCCGTACTGCCGAGGAGATAGGTCCCCAGCAGCACGAATCGCGTCAGTGAGTCTTCCCTTGATGAGTTTCTCTAGCACTTTCCCAGCCGTGTCTAGCATGCATAACGGGCGGTATGCAGACGGCGATTCGGGATTTCCCTTCCCCTTTCTGGCCAGCACGAGCCTCGCCACCTTCCATCGTACCGGGAAAACTCCGTCCCGTAGGCAAGCGTTGAATGTGCTGAGCAGCAAGTCAGGATAATGGTGATAGACGAGCTGCAAAACCTTAGCTGGAACACCATCTGGACCTGGAGCCTTCCTCGCTTTCAGGGAGAGGCCTGCCTCCTCCAGTTCCAGCTGTGTGAAGAGTGGGCACTCGACTGCTGTTTCACCATGGACAGCGTCAACACGGACGGGATGGGCGGGGAAAAGTCCCCGCACTATCGCGTCCATCTTTTCCGCGTCATGTATACAAGGCTTCCGTAGGGCACCAAGTTTCCCCATGACCAGCTTGTAGCCAAGGCCCCACGGATCCCTATTTACATCGTCCACGAGGTCTTGCCAGCATCGGGCCTTGCTCTTGTTAATAAGCCTGCGAAGATATTTCCTGCCGGACCTGTATGCTGCTAGCCTAGTGTCTGCCTCCTCCCGTGTTCGCGCCCGCTGGGCCTCTCGCCGAAGTTTGTGACACTCGCTTCTTTGTTCGGCGATCTCGTTTGACCACCAGTATACTGGAGGCTTACCATGTCGGGGTCTCCGACGGGACATGGAAGACTCGCAAGCAGCTATGATGGTACTCATAGTTGAGTTCACCAAGTCCTTGGCTGTAGGCCCTCCACTCCCTGGCGGAGCTCCCAGCAACGGTGCGCCTGCCGTAAGCGCGTCAGCGAACCTCTCAACGTCCATCCTCCCAGTCCTCCAACCGAGGATTGAAGTTTGGGCATATGCACGCAGAGTGGCACCGTCGTGAATCTCAACAGCTATATACTGGTGATCACTAGCCGAGTAGTCCTCTTGTACTCGCCAGTTGTGTACTCTGGGTACCAGGGACTCCGAAGCGAGTGTCACATCGGGTATGGTTCCTACGCAACCCCAGCGGCGGAAAGTAGGGGTGTTACCAGTATTTAGGACAAAAAGCGCTGTTCTGGCCGCCATGTCCAAGATTTGCTTTCCCCTTGGGTCGGATTGTGGCATACCCCATTCAATGGCTCTAGCGTTGAAGTCTCCCCCGACCAGCATGTGGCCCTCTGTGTTCGAGACAGCGTCCTCTAGGGCATCGAGTTTGGTTCGAAAAGATCGCCTTGCCTCGTTAGGCGTCAGATAAACACTGAAATATGTTATCCCTGAACACCGCACCCACACAAAACTATCCCCGCGTCCATGGCCCTGCACCTGAAGGCGGGCGCTGTCTCGAACCCAGATGGCCGAGGTACCAGATTTGTCAGGGTACCACGCTTGCGAGTCCTTGTTATGATGTTGCTCGCTCAGCAACAGGAGGCCAGCTTTCTTATCCCTCGCAAACTGCTCAAGTAGGTCCTGGGCGTTTGTGCTTCGGTGCAAATTGACCTGCAGGATACGGATCATTTGAGTATCGATTTGGCTTTAGTTAGGGCCTCCTTGAAAACCCAGCATCTCCCTGTCCCCGGCTCATGTTTGAGGTCGCCGGGTGCTAGCTTAGCATCTTTGCAAAGAATGCATTTTGCCTCGTTCGTACACTCCTTCCTTTTGTGCCCCGTTTCACCACATTTGTAGCACAGAGATCTCCTGTCGGGTCCCCTACAGCCATACGCGGTGTGTCCGTATTCGAAGCATCTGAAGCAGCGGATAGGGATCGCTCTTCTCCGTATCCTGCAGATCACCCAACCTATCTTAAATTTGCCCTTCGCCAGGATTTGCTGGGCGTCTTTATCAGCTAGTTCAACAATAGCCATGCGTTGCCCCCTTGTGTTTTCACGTGTCAATCTTGCCTTGACTTCACTTAAGCTGGGGAACTCCCTCCTAATGGCATCCTCTACTTCAGCTTTGTCCGTGACGCAGTCGAGGTCCCTGATTTCCAGGGTGGCCATTGGTTCGAGCGAGGCAACCGTTGCCGCATCTCCAAGAACCTTTTGAACCGCGTCACGGAATGCATCTTTGTTTGTGGCCTCTGGCCCGAATTCCACCAGCAAGCCACCGGTCCGGGTTGGTCGAACTGCTTTGATGGCAGTTTTGGTGTCGTCTGGCTTGACCGCTCCTTTAATTTCACGGAGTACATCTGCGTAGGTTCGGCCCTTAGTTGGTTTAATAAGCAGTGCCTCTCGCAAGGGTTTGCGCCGCGGTTTGCTTTTTGTTTTCTGCGGTATATCGGGGGGTTCTTTGTTCTTTTCGTGGTTGAGCTCTTTGTCTGTTTTTTCTAGGAGTAGCTTTTTGGCCGCTTTTTTCGCTGCCTTGTTTCGCACCACATGAAACTCCTCGCCTGGAGTGTCAACTTCGTTTATGGTCTCGTCCTTCCTCCTTTTCTCACGGTCGCCTTCAATTGGGCTACCGGCCATTTTTTGCTGCTGCTAGGACCCACTGATGCCTCGAGGGAGAGTGTGTCTTTTTAGTGCTTTTCGGTTGCAAGCCATCTCCGCCTGTAGTGCGTTATGCGGCCAAAAAGCTCCTCCAGTTCAAGAATGCCATTCTTGACACTCTTGCCTATGTTTTTCTGCACTTCGCAGGCAGCCCTCAGTTGTTTGACGATATTCCCCGCTTTCCGAGTAAGCCGCTCCTCTTCGGCGCGGTCAAGGGCGATTGTGTTATTTGGCGCCACCTCTTGGGAGAGGCCCCCGTTTCCTAGCCCTTTTGCTTCTATCGCTTACAAAGACCTTAAAAATACATAAATGTTCCACGACCCTACGTTGTTGCAGGGTACAATTTGAACATGGGTGGAATAGATTTGATGGATCGTATGATTAGCCTTTACCGTATTCGAGCACGAACCAACAAATGGACCGTGAAGGTTATTTTTTATTTTATTGATTTAGCTCTTGCAAACGCATGGATCTTATACAAACAAGATTAAATGATCCTACTTAAATGCAAAAAGGAGATACTTCAGTACATAAATTCAAGACAATTGTAGCTAGAGGTTTCCTGTTCTTCAATGAAGGCTTAAGCGAGGGTTCTTCCGAATCATTTACTCTTCGTTCAGGAGCTCGAAGAAGCAAGGAAGAGGAACCACAAAGTAGACTATCAAAAACTGACCCCATGCACCCTCCGAATGTTGCGGGCACGAAGAATTCAGCTTGATGTAAGTTGCAAGGGTGTGATAAAAAAAACTAAGTTTCTCTGCAAAACTTGTAACAAAATCTCATTTTGAATAATATATCATTCGATTAGTGACTGAGGGATGAACACCTTATAAGATATTGCTCTATGCTTTTTACTAAATAATATCGTTATGATCTCACCTAATTATTTGTAGCATTTTTTAATATAATTTTTAACCCTTCAATGGATATGGAGAATTAATTCAAAATATATAATTTGTACCATTCAATATAATTGAATTTGGAGGCAATAGAGACCAACTGTACATTTAAGTAGACGTTCATTAAAGTTGATTAAGACCGAGTGTCCATTTAAATGGACATTGCAAAAGTCCTTTCACAAGTATTTTTTTATGGAAAATTAAGATTGTTTCATATTATTCGAGCCTTTTATGAATGAAACCCACAAAACCATTAAAAAACTAATGCTCATGCAAGCTTGGGTCTGTGGAGCATATATGGCGTTTCCCAGTTCTAGGGTTGTCAATTTGCCTGAATAAAGACTTAAATGTCCTTAAGAACCAGTATCAAATCCATATCCATTCTTGGCTTATTTTAAATTCCAAGAATTATTATGAACGTACAGCGTAAAATGTCCGTTGAAATTTCAATTCGATACTTAAACCATCGCACACATATATACAAAAAATGTAATTGAACATATTAACGTCATCTTGAAAGGTGTGCTCCTTCAACCGTAACGTCTTTCACAGACAAAGTTTGTGGTTTCCTTGAAACTGAAATGTATTTCATGTTGGCCTGCACCTGATACACAATTCACCTGATGAAACGCGACATGGTGCAATGCATTACGCCCTGCGTCATTACGACTTTACCCTCGTTCTTTTTCCCAAGGTGAAATCCACTTGAACCTGTTTCTTTTTCTTTTCCTTCAGAATTATGCTTTAGACAGATGTTCCCGTTTTTCCGCCAACCACTTGCTGCTGACATTTATTGATTTCACTTGAAACAATTTACAGGTATTTACACAATTCTGTCGGTGCAGAATTTCTCACAATGTATCTAGGATGTGTTTAGCTAAAAGAAAAAATGTTTGAATATTTGGTTTGCTCCAATTTCAACTACATTCAGAGTTTAATCGCGTCTAATTTGCACGCATTATTTGCAAACTAGAAGCAAACACACAAAATTTCGCCTCGACTGAGTAATTTCGCGGTATTTTAGCCGCATATCAAAGGATTCTATTTATTTATCCTCACCCAATTTAATGCTTTCCGTCCTATTTCCAATATTCTCGTGTCCAGCAAATCTCGTCACCACGGACCTTGAGACAATTAAATGTTCAATTTTTAAACACGAAAACAATCTCCATATCAACAAAATTCGATTAAAAACAACTCAAAAATGGATTTGAATTATACTTCGTCCCTAATACAATGTAAGCGGAAATGTTGCTTACGAGAAGAGAATACTCGTGTAAGGCTGAAAAACAAAAATCTGCAAAAAACACATTCGCTGAACTTTTCCGTTCATAACAAGTGTACGTGAATGGAGAAGCATCTAAGGTATGTTGTTTACCTGTACGTAACCTTCCTAATATCAATCAATTGAGTGAGTTGTACGTGCCATTCAATGAATAGAATTTTCACCAAATTTCCAGCAAGTCAACAACTTTTAAGTATTTTCGGCTGCTAACGGGGAACGAAATCCTCCCCGAGCCCGATTTTCCTTATTCCCGATTTCCGTGCAAAAATTTTGACTTGTAAACATGATTTATGATATTTAGAAGTTGATCAATGAAGCATCTGGTTGAACATGTTGATCCCATCACCAACGAAAGGCAACAAAGTCCTGATGAGAGCCACCACAATCCATTTCAGAAAGTTTTCGCAGGGAATGTTTTTCTTCTTCATTCAATTCACAATTCAATCAAATTTGTGTTTATCTTAGTCGCGCGAAATCGATAATTAAGAATATATTTACATAATATGGTGAATGGTGTTTAATATGCACGCAATTATACTCGTATGCATTGGATGGACGGCAGCTGGTGGCGATTTTTCGCGAATGTAAAAAAAGTTTGCTTACAAACGAAATGATTAAGGATGATTGAGTACAATGATTTCAATGGTCACTTTTAAATTTGCAACTTGACTTCATTGTGCTATTCTTTGCGGCTTACGTAGTGCTTGAAAGAGTGTCTAATTAGTAAATAGAGCAATCAAAATTTTTGTTAGGTGATTTAATGATCGAAATCTGAAATTTAATGCGAGGCAAGGATTTGTTTATTAACCTGCACAAGACACTGCTGGGAAAGTGCTAGATAAACTCATCAAGGGAATGCTCACTGGTACGATTCGTGCTGCTGGGGACCTATCTCCTCGGCAGTTTAGCTTTAGAGCAGGACGTTCTACTATTGATGCGATTGCAGAGGTGGTGAGCGCGGTCCAAAAGGCAGAGGCATATAGCTCCACCAAGCGACGGATCGTCCGGTTGGTGACACTCGACGTCAAGAACGCCTTCAACTCCGCTAGATGGGTGGATATTCTGGATACGCTTGAAACCCCTTTTCAAGTTCCAGAATATCTAATGCGGCTTTTGAGGGACTACCTAAGAGACCGAAGCCTGCTTTACGACACGACACAGGGCCAAAGAAGGATCGAAGTTACATCGGGTGTTGCCCAGGGATCTATCCTTGGTCCAGACCTGTAGAACCTATCTTATGACGCACTACTGAGACTGAAGGTGCCAGATGAGTCGTGCTTGATCGGCTATGTGGATGATGTTGCGGCTCTGGTCGCTGGACGCACCGTTGAGCAAGCGCAGCTTACGCTAGGTAGGCTAATGCGTCGAGTGAGAGCTTGGATAACTGCTCGCGGGTTCAGTTTAGCACTGGAGAAAACCGAAGTGGTCATCTTGACAAAAAAGAGAAATTATATTGTAAGGCTGATCAGTATTGGAGACGTTCTAATCGAATCGAAGCCATCGGTGAAGTACCTGGGGCTACTGATCGACTCGAAGATGAATTCTTCGGAGCAAATGACGGCAACGGCTAAGAAGGCTGCTTCGCGAGTATCGGCTCTGAGTCGACTTATGGCCAAGGTAGGGGGAGCCAGTCCATCAAGAAGACGCCTCTTGATGAGTGCTGTAGGGTCAGTGCTGCTGTACGGAGCAGAAATATAGGGCGACGCTCTCAGTAAGAAGGTATACCGAAAACGCTTGGCACAGGCACAGAGAAGAGGAGCATTGAAGATTGCATCTTCGTAGCCGACAGTCTCTGATTCGGCGGTGAGAGTTATTGCAGGCGTGATACCTGTTGCCATCGTTGCGCGTGAGATGGTTGTCCGCGATGAGAGACAGCGCTCACTAAACGATTGGCAGCAGTCTTGAGTGAATTGCACGAAGGGAATGTAGTGGAATAGGTAGATTTGTCCGTAAAGGACTGCAGCGATAGTCTGCTGCCTGGGCGAAAGAGGATGGCGGGATCCGTCGAGATTGGCCATGTCTGAGGACGCGTAAATGCGCTGGCAGGCTACCGTTGCGGTGCCATGGGTCGGGTTCTTTTCCCCAGCACAAGGATCCACTACAAAAAAATTTCGCATCCACGAATTTCGGGGTAGAAACAAATATCGACCGAAGTCGAGAATGAGGTAACCTACTAAGGGTCATAAATTGCTGACACAGAGGACAAACCGGACCTTGACAAAACAAACGGGCTTCAGAGGACTTCCTTGTTGCCGATGATACTTATGGCCCCCAAATAAGAGTGAGGCATTACGGTGCAAGCGGTGCCCCCTCGCACCCTCCCAACACGATCAAGATCCATATGTAAGCGTGGCCATATTATCTATTTAACTGAAATACTCATACAAACATAATTTTGAATGAATTTTTCCCTGAGTAGTTATCTACCCGCCGAAAATCTGGACACCTTGTAGGGTAACCTAGAGACTATGGGCCCAGTCGTGATCGACTATGGACCGTGTCATGCTCACGACTGTTGATACAGCCGGGCTTTTTGGACCCCACGTTGGGCGCCATTTTGTAGTGAAGCATGTGTACATAAAAGGTCCGTTAAGGACTGCAGCGATGGTCTGCTGCCTCGGCGAAAGAGTATGGACGCGTGAATGCACTGGCAGGCTAGCGTTGCGGTGTTGTGGGCGGGTTCCTTCCCGCAGCACAAGGAGCCACTACAAAAAAAATTTCGCATCCACGAATTTAAAGGATCAAAGGAAGATCGACCGGAGTCGAGAAGGAGGTAACCTACTAAGGGTTATTAAATTGCTGACTCGGAGGACAAACCGGACCTGGAGAAAACAGACAGACTTAAGAGGACTTCGTCGTTACCGACGATACTTATGACCCACAAATAAGAGTGGGGCATCCAGGTGGAAGCCGTGATTGAACGTCACCGCGAACACCGAACACCGACAACCCTACTATTTGTAGAAACCGCTATCGGGATCGAGGTGTTTTGTTTTATTGATTTTGCCGTGCGCCTTGGAAGGTCAGCAAGCGGACATTCTACTTAAAGGTGCAACGTATGGATCGGTCGGTGGTGTTGCATCAGAAGTCGTGGTGTGTCGTTAAAATAACGGAAGATTAAACTTCTTTCAAGAAGTGACATACTTTGCCACGAATCGCCAATACGCAGTCCAACCGAACAAAACGGTTCGAGAATGCCCAGAGTGTTAAAGAGTGCTAACCATGCGATCAATGTGAATGATGCAGAGAATTTCCGTCAGTGATCCTCGGCAAAGCGTATACTCGTAATGAGGCAAAAAAAACTAATCCATTGTGATATGAAAATGTCAAGAATGTGCTCCAGTGACTTACTTTTTCGGCGAATACATTCGAAACAAAGCATTCCCATAGAACTGCAAATAAATTTAAATTCTTCAATTTCTCCCTAATTACTGTAAACACATTTGTGTGTTTTGTTCGATTTGCTATTTCTACGCAAACAGTTTTCCGTGAAAACCCCTCTACCCGTGAAAATTAGACAAAACTATCTCTCAGCTAAACATTAGAACCTTTAATTGTTCTATTTTAGCACATAAATTCCCTCAAATCATCATCGAAGCGGTAGAAACTAAACGGAATGTACTTGTATGTGTGTCAAGTACGAAATTTTGATGTCTTGAAATCGCTCTACATGAAAATAAATTTCCCGAGCAATCAGCAACAAACTTTCACTTATTTGTTCCTGACGCATTTCTATTTATTTGGTTTGAGACTCGTTACATGAATGTTTGCATGAATGGACGAACGCGCGAACCAACCACCAGCGAGTTACTCGTAGGTCGTGCAGAAACATGTTGATTACGATGTTGGGATTTCTCAGACATTTTTCATTTGTTACATAACTTTTCATGGTATTTGAGTTTCATTATCTTTTGCATTCAATTCAATTTCCTTGCATTGAATTTGTGGAATCGTGTCTTGGCGGGCTAATCGACCGATCGGCGTTCGATTTGCGCACTATTGTGGGCAGTTGCGTGCGGCTTCCGAGGGTGAATTAGCTTTTGATGCAAGAGACTTTGTTTGAACATTAATTTACTTTCTCTCTCAGTTAAACGAGTCGTTTCTTCAAACTGTTGTAAGATTTTGCAAACTTTTGGTAGCATAGAAACTAGTGCGAGTAACTGGTGGTTTTCGGAGTAGAAGATTAATGGGACCGATTTTCCTGATTTGTCTTCGTTTTCCATGCGACAAGTTAGATCTTATATACATAGTCCTGCCATAAGTTCTGTCACATAATTTCTCACATTGGTAAAACGTTTATTTTATGAGTGACATTTCAATATCGGCCAGTTTTATAAACGTCATAATGTTGTTGACAGTTGATGGTCGTTTAAAGTTTGTTCGTTAACGTGTGAAGATGGAATGGGGTGTAAATGAAAACCGAATTGCAGTGATTGCACTACATAAGTGTGGAAAATACGCGAGTGAAATTTTCAAGTTGCTGTGCCCGTTAAAAATAACGCAAAGATTTGTGTATCGTGCAAGCCAGAGGTATAACGAGATCCAGACTATTGAAGATCGACCTCGTTCTGGACGTCCGCGTGATGTATGTTCTTCTGCTGCCATCAAAGCGGTCGAGAGTCGAATTCGTCGAAATCCGCTTCGTAAACACCGAATCATGGCTCGAGAGATGAACATCTCCACCCGAAGTATGTCTCGCATCATAAAATCGGACCTCGGGATGAGTGCCTTCCGACGATCAACGGGACATTTGCTGACTGAGCTGTTGAAGCAAATTAGGAGCACCAGATCGAAAGAGCTCCTTCGGTGGTACGCCAACAACAAACATCGAGAAATTTTATTTACCGATGAAAAAATTTTTACGGTGGAGGAACATTTCAACCGCCAAAATGATAAGGTGTATGCCCACAGCTCCAGAGAAGCCCGAGAAGTTGCCACTAGGGTACAGCGAGGACATCATCCAGCATACGTCATGGTATGGTGGGGTATCAGCTACGAAGGGGTCACCGAGCTTCATTTTTGCGAAAAAGGCGTAAAAACTGCAGCGAAAAATTATCAAACGGACATCCTGGAGGGATGTGTGAAGCCGCTGAACTCTACGTTATTCAACAACCGACATTGGGTTTTCCAGCAAGATTCTGCGCCAGCCCACAAAGCTCGAACCACACAAGCGTGGTTGGAAACCAATATTCCAGAGTTTATAAGGGCTACGGAATGGCTTTCTGGGAGCCCAGATTTGAATCCCCTGGACTACAAACTGTGGGCGGAGTTAGAGTCCATGGTGTGCACGAGACGACACCCAAATATCGAGAGCCTTAAGCGATCTTTGACAGAAGCAGCAGCTAATTTTCCGCTAGAAACAGTGCGTACTGCTATCGATGACTGGCCCAACAGATTAAAGAGCTGTGTAAAGGCTAAAGGCGGCCACTTTGAATAATTTGTTGCTTATTTTACTTCCATTAGTACGCCAAAATAAAATATATTTTCCTTTGTCAAAAACTCTTTTTCATTTATACAAAAATTGCCCATATACGTGTGACAGAACTTATGGCACGACTAAGTATTGCGCGAGCATAGTGGATTATGCACGGCAGATTGTTATTGACCGTAAATTAATAGACGTAATATATATTATCAAAGGAAATGGTGAGTAATATTTATTGGAAATATTAAAGCATAGTTAATAGGAATTATATTTGAATAGTAGTTATAACGGCCTTAAGATTGCAGCAATTATGTAATACACTCACATTATCAGCGGGCGCCCGGAGAGGATGTTGGGTAAGTATCCTATTGGCTTCTTTAAAAATATTTTATCTTATTTTTTTATAAAATCATTTATAAATTCGTGTTTATTTACATTTATATCAGAAATTTTTGAATTGAGAAAGAATTGATCATTTTGTTGATAATAGTTCTAGTCGTTTCTTTAATGCATGTGTTGCTTTATTTCATAAAATTACTAAAGCCAAATGCTGATATTGTAATAAGAAAATGAAAGAAATCCTATACATGATTAAATATGATTTATTTCGGGAAGAATAAAAATATAATGAATTATTAAACAAAAATGTCGGTCTTTTCATTCGGATTTCGAGCTTGACCGGGTACACGTTGGCCGGCCCCTTCGCTATAATGAGGTAGCAATCGGGCGAGCTCACCCCTTTTTATGCGTTACAGGGGCTCTTGCCCGGGTAAGGTGGCCTTCCGCTCGTTTGCCTATTTATGGCATAGTGATATGTGTGGTCTAGTGGTTAGAGCATGAAACGCATAAGCCGAAGGTCCCAGGTTCAAATCTCGTTGGTGAACAACGTGATTTAGTTCAGGGGATTTTTCGGACAGACTACGAGCGTTCACTCAGTGGTGGTATGTACTGATTTAATCAGATCATATCATAGCTGAGCAGACACACGGGAGCATGGTACTGACCAAACCAACTTCCGAAAAAATCAATACGGTTATGAAAATGAGATACTTTAACTATCTCTAAGCGAAGGCCTTAGAGGGGCTGTAGTGCTAAAAAGAAGAAGAAGTATTATGCGATTATATCGCATAATACTATGACATAAATTTGCCATGTTCATATTTTTCATTTAAAGGAAAAATTCATTCAAATTATGTTGTATGAGTTTTTCACTTAAATGGGAAATATATGACCGGCTTACATTTGAATCTTGATCTGGTTGGGAGGATGCGAGGGGGCACCGCTTCCAACTGGATGCCCCACTCTTATTTGTGGGCCATAAGTATCGTCGGTAACGACGAAGTCCAATTAAGTCCGTCTGTTTTCTCCAGGCCCGGTTTGTCCTCTGGGTCAGCAATTTAGTTGGTTACCTCCTTCTCGACTCCAGTCGATCTTTCTTTGACCCTCGGTATTCGTGAATGCGAAATTTTTTTTATAGTAGGTCCTTGTGCTGGGGGAAAGAACCCGCCCCACGACACCGCAACGCTAGCCTGCCAGCACATTTATGCGTCAAGCAACATTAAATGTAGCAATAATGAGCTGAAACGGAAAAAATCACAAAATCTGAAAATAAACACGAATAATTCAGACATTGTCATTCAGCCACCAATACCCAGATTGATCCATCTCAGCTCCACCAGCCTAAACGAATCTAGGAAATGAGTTTCTCCATTGGAATTGTTGGTCTTGTGAAGTCAAATTCGGAGGATATTTTATCTTCTTATCGGTGGCCCATCTATATATGTGATATATGATTGGGAAGCGGTCCGAATTAAAAACATATCGATTCATCTCTAAATAAACGAAAGCTTCAGGAGGAATGAAGCCAGTAGCGAGACAAGTCTCAATATACCCATCTGTAGGGTGAAACGGCTGTGAAATTCAGGGGTTTTCGCTCACAGTTATAGATCTTGCGATATGATTCCAAAGAAGCCTCAATATGAAGACATTGACTCTCGTCACTTTAACAGTTTGATAAATTTTTCTACTCGATATATGGTGCTTCCAATCCATCTCAGGCTTTTTTCATAGCATTAGCAGACATCCATATGCTAATACTAGTCTAACCAGGGTCTTGTAAAAGATAACTTTGATCTTTTGATCAATGTTTCTGGAATGAAAGAGTCGTCGAAGGGCCATGACTACTTTTTGTGTCTTACTGAGCATGATTTCCACATGTTCAGTATAGTACACATACTGATCGAGATGAAAACCGAGGTATCGAACACAGGATTTATGTGGAACCCGTTCTGAACTACCCTCACCAGCCATAATGTGGAAATCCTTCCAATCACGTTTCAGGTCTTGACTGGCCCCCGAAAGCGTTGTCCGAAACAAAAATATTTCGCACTTCTGTGCATTGATTTGCATTCGCCAATTGTCTGTGTACAGCTGCACATCATTAAACATTTTTTGAAGACTGCTGTGAATTATTGTAGCTTTTCGGTCTGCCGTATAGATGATTCGATCATCAGCAAATGCTAACAATGATCTCTTTGGTGAGACGTTAAAATCAAAGCCGGTCAATAGCTTGCGAATGAATATTGAAAAAAGCAGAGGCGCAGGAACTGCTCCCTGCTGCAGACCATTCAAGACCTTGAAGTCGCACATTGTCGTCAGCTTTTTATCAGTTACAACAAATGATTTCCCGTAAACCGTATTGCATATCATGGTAACAAGGTGTATGGGGAACTTGCCCTGAAGGAATTTTAAAATTAGTCCATCCAACCACACCGTATCGAAGGCTTTCTTCATATCAATGAGGCACACTCCAACACATTCTCTGTTGTTTAGTTTCCAACAGATGTCTGAGGTTATTTTCGTTATCGCATTTATGGTTGAATGCCTGACAGGGAAACCAAATTGGCAATCCTGCATCAACTCATATTTCTCAATGTGGGCGTTTAATGTTGTTTTTAGTATCACTTCGAACACTTTTCTGATCTTAGGCAGCAAGCTAATTGGGCGATAGCTTTAAGGGCTCAAAGACTAGCCTTAGCCTTTTTCCACTCATTTGTGAAATATGAATTACTCAAAAGGTTGTTGAAGCCAAATACGAAACACAAGTCTTCGTAGCTGACAAAATAATCAATAAGATTTATGTACGGTATGAGGTCAGATATCAATGTTTCATTGAAATGAAGAATTTATTCGCCATTCAGGCTTGATTTGAAGTCGGAAACTTTTGCTTCAATGACCTTCGAAATGAATTCCAATCAGGGCAAGTTTCTGCAATCCTGTTTCCATTTCTATCCGTGGTCGTACTATCAATTTCGATACCAGCCCTATCGAGAAGATTTATCTTATCAGTAGCGACTTCAAGATTTGATACCTTGACTCGAGACTTCTTACAGAATAAGCTATTCACTTTCGTGAAAACGCCATCTAGGTCCTGTGAGCTAATACCCCTCAGTTTTTCCACCCATTGGTTGCTGACCTTTCTCCTGAAGTATGAACGGATTAAGTTCTGGACATTCTTCAGGTGTAATTTCAACAAAGCCAACGAGGGATGGTGGTAGTCCATAAATCGCTGATAAAAATTATTGACGCGTATGAGAAGAAGGCTTTTCATTCTTTTTCACCTTGCGACGGTTGGTATTTCATATCCTTTCATTTTCGATGTTTAATCTTGGGAACTACTTTCTCAATCGTTTCCAACGTCATCTAATCTAACTTTGACAAATAGAGATCTAATTCATCGTTAGTTGAATTCCTATCATTAGGAACCGTTGCCATCATCAGAAGGAGGACACTGCTTCTAGTAATCCCGATTAAACTTTTTTTGAAACTTTACTAAATCCGTTTTTTTTTAAATTCAACCGATGATTTTCATGTTGAACTGGAATGAGCAAGAAATCATCCCTTTGATTATTGATTTCCATTACGATTGGATTATAGTCGTTATCGTAAAGAACCAGCTGCAGTTTCCGTTGAGGACCAGTGATGCTGAATTCAGGTCTTGCGTCAGCAATGCAGAGGTCCAAATATGAATTTGCCCTAGGGTATTTTGGGAGCTCCGAGCCATGTAGATTGCACCTGTATTCAAATTGGTTCTCTGTTATCCACGATTTCAGGAATACACCTCTGCGATTATTGTTGGCGTTCAGCCATGATGCATTCTTGGCATTCAGGTCACCGGCAAGAATAAAATAATTATGCAGCCTATTCAAATTGAGTATTTCAAACAAGGATTTGAGCTCCTCCTTGAACTTGAGAACATTTCGACCAGCTGCATATGCAGAGATAATGAAGAGGTTATCCAAACCTGGCAGTGACATTTTGATAACGAACACTTCAGGAGATTCAAAGCTTTTAAACTCGACTTTTTCAATATTTTGGAAATAATAGGGTCTTCCAACCAATATCCCGGTGCCACCTCCCCCATTACCGTTTACCCTATCGTTTCTTACGAATTCAAAATCTTTGAATGTCATGGAGTGCCATTAATTGAGGTGGGTTTCAGTGAGAAGGATGATGTCAGGCTTTTGCTTGACAAGGAATTCCAAGAGACAGTCACGTCGATATAGACTCACAATGGAGTTGACGTTGATCGAGATGAGACGAAGCCTATCCATGGGAGTGTGACTGGATGACAATTTGTTTAGAGGCATTTGAAAGACCTAAACGTTGAAAATCAAGGTTAATTTTTGAATCCTGTTCATCGATTCTCTCCGATAAAGAATTTAATTTGCTGGTAAATTTTAAGAATCCACTCATTGTTGCCACTTACATTATTCACATTATTTACATTGTCCGTTGCTCCTCTAGCAGCAAGTGCAAATTACATCCCGGGCTTGACGAAGTTGGTAGGTATCACACTGCGGTGTACTTGAGCTTGTTTTGGAGTAAATTTTACTCTTGCATCTTGATACCGGGGGCATCCTTGATATGATGCTGAATGACCAAAGACACCGCAGTTCACACAATAAAGTTTTTCATTTGGCTCCGTCTGAGCCAATTTGCACTCGTGGGGGGCATGGGATCTTTACACTTTATACATCTGTATTTCATGGTACAATCGGCAACCGAATGACAGAATCTTTTCAATTATTAATACGTTGGATGGAGGGAATAGAGAAAGAAATTAAAAAGTGTCCTAAAATTTCCTTGTAGTAAATTATTTTATTTATTTGGTATCCGCAGGCCAATCCTCTTTTTTCTTGAAAAGCCGTCGGGCCTTGCTTTGTTGTGTGAGCAGACGCATTTCGACTCCTTTGAGTCCTCTTCAGTGTCTAAAGGATGTGTTGAAGTTATTCCTTTCAACACAACTTTTACGCACTGAAGAGACGCAAAGGAATCGAATGTAGAGCAAATTTGTCGTATAGATTTACATTAAATTGATGTGAAAAGGGTGAAATGATCCAATTGAAGTTTAGCTAAGTTAAAAAGACTTTGCTTAGCTCTCTTGCTGTGAGCAATTCGGCTCTATCCTTGACTATGAGTTCTTCAGCAATTTCGAATGCCTGCGCATTGGCGGGGCTACGTGGGCGTCCACGGCAGAGCTTTAGGACATTTGTTCTGACGGCGTCAAATTTGTCGAAACAATAGATTGGAGCATTTGCAAAGTTGGTATTTCTGTATTAAAGTTTCGGTCTAATCAATGCTTCATATAGAATAAAGGCAATGATTGGTTTGAAATTGTTCATTGATCTGCACAAGATGCAGATCAGATTTTGTTAGTTCTGTTTGCGGATGAGAGCGTCGTCACTTCATTCTTTAAAGGATCCTGTCCTGTTTATTTTCCTTCCTAGGTAAAGAATGCTGTTTTGCCATGCAATCTGACTGCCATTCATGCTGAGGGAACGTTGAGGGTGTTTGTGTCTGGAACAGATTATAACTTGTGCTTTAGCAGGCTTTACTTTCTACTGTTAGTAGACAACGAAAAATATGCGTGTAACTGAACAGACTGTGCACAGATGCACTTTAGCCAATCAGCAGTGCTCGTTCAGTCTGAGAGAGACAAGCAACGAGTGCATACCGCGTCTCTGCGCTATTAAATTTTAGTCGCTTAAATGTATTATTTTCATTTCATTTTAATGCATTGTTTTACGCTACGTGTTTTACTTTTATAATAAAATCAAGTGTCATTAAAATAGAATACAAAACATTCGTTTCACCTTCAGGGTATGGGCCCAAACATTCGATGTACAATGAAAAGATGAAGTGATAGAACGATTAAAAGACAAAGTGAATGAACAGTTAAAAGTACAGCGTTAGCATTACACTAAAGACTAAAGTGAAGAATAATCCTGATAGAGAAAAATTGCAGAAAGTTCCGAATACAAGTGCTCCTTCCAGAAACTCAACGGCGATAACTACGCAGTTTGGAGTAACAAAATGGAGCGGGTGCTAATACATCAAGACTTATGGGACGTGATCGAAAAAGACAAACTTACAGAAGCAACCGCACTCGCAAAGTGGAATAAAATCGACGGTAAGGCGCACGTGAGAATTGGTCTTTCGGTTAAGAACGATCAATTGATACACATAAGGAGTGCCACAACAGCTCAAAGACTATCACCAAAAGGCAACGTTGACATCAAAAGAACTGCTGTAAGAGAGATTATGCCATAAAGTTCTTTATGAAGATGGTAATATAGAAGCGTACATTTCAAGTTTTTCGCATACAGTCAATCAACTAACGGCTCTCGGAACTGAGATTAGCAGCTATGCTACTGGGAAGCCTTCCGGAATCTTATGACACACTCGTTACGGCTTTGGGGAGCAGGCCCGTAAAATTATATCACTTTGCACTTCATCAAAAGTAAATTAATCGATGAATACAAGAAGCGCAAAGGACAAAAGGACATAAGAGACAATTTACCAGTAAGTGAGACAACAATGAAGACCACATACGGTAATAACAGTGAGCAGAATAAAGGCAATAACAATGCCTGACATGAGAGCAAAAGCTATTTTTCTGCAAAAGGACCGGCCACGTCAAGTAAGATTGCAGAAAATATTTTTCTTCTGGAAAGATAAAAACAGCAATCAAGCAAACGTAGTAAAGGAAAACTCAATATCTACTGACGACAAGTTATTTATGGCTGCGGAAAATGTGTTTACGAAGTAGCAAACAGAGATGTCGAGTATGAGCGGTTCAGTGCAAAGGCGAAGAAAAACTACGGCAACAGATGGTTCGTTGATTCAGGGGCTACGAGCTACATGACAAACTCTAGGGATTTTTTTTACCGATTTCGATTGGGCCGTAAAAGGATTCGTGCGACTGGCCGACGTGGATAAAGTGAGTAAAATCGAAGGAAAAGGCTCGGGTGGCATAAGTGTACAGTCGATGGAAACCAAACCCAACTACAAACTAAGCACGTGCTCTATGTACCATCGTTCGAATCCAATCTGGTATCTGTAAGAAAGCTCACGAAGGAAGGATATAAAGTGAATTTGGACAGAAACATCTGCATAGTGACAAAGAATGGTGAAAAGCATGCAGTAGCAAAATGCAGTTCGGACGTCGACAATTTATACGAGGTTCAAAAAGCCGACGCAAGGTCCTGCGCAGCAATAAAGACGCTTCGGGCACCGGAACAAAGATTTAGCTCAAAAGCAAGTGGCGATCGATATATGGATTACAGACTCATTCACACATATATTTATGGACCTATGGAAACTAAGAAGCCGGGAGGGAAAAGGTATTGAATGACTCTCATCGATGACTATTCAAGATACACAGCAGTATACCTTTTGAAAACGAAGAACGAAGTGGAGTCCCAAATAAAACGTTTTGTCTAGATGATGAAAACACAATTGCGGAAAAACTGTAAAGTGTATAAAGTCCGATCGAGGAAAAGAGTATGTAAGTAAATCATTACAAGATTTTTTCGCCGAAAATGGAATAAGAGCGCAATATACAGCTGGATACTCGCCGCAGCAAAATGGAGTCACCGAGCGAAACAATAGATCGCTTATAGAAATCACAAGGTGCATGCTCTTAGATGAAAATATGGATAAAAAGTATTGGGGCGAAGCCGTAGCTACAGCCAATTTTTTGCAAAATCGTTTGCCGACAAAAGCAACGGAGAAAACTCCGTATGGGTTATGGCACAACGAGAAGCTCTAAGTTAAAAAATCTGTACGTTTTCGGAAGTAGGGCACTTGTGAAAATGCCGAAGGAACTTCGAGCCAAATTAGATGCAAAATCTACAGCATATTTTTATTGGTTATTCGGAAGAATATAAGGCCTTCAGATTTATTAACGCGACAACAGGAGCACTCAAAATGCCACATTTTTTTATGGAAACTTCGCGAGAAATTCAGAAGAAGAGTATGTTTTTCAGAGAAACAATACTCAAGAAGAATCCATTCAAGAAAGTGACAGTGAAGAGCAATCATCATATTCATCGCAGAAGCAAGCGATGACGAACAAGCAGCAGAAAGCAACGACGCACAAGAGCAAGCAGTAGAAAGCGGCGACGCGCAAACTAATAAGATCGGCAAAGCACAAGCACGAGATGTCCCTACAGGGAGTTTAGCAAGGGATATTAAAGGAGTCGCGCCCAATTGGTGCATGACAACTTAAAAGTTTGCGAAGTTTTCACGAGACGATCCAAAATCCAGGAGTGAAGCGCTATCAAGACCAGATAAAAGCGAATGGGAAAGTGCGATGGATGACGAACATAATGTGCTGCTTCAAAACAATACGTGAGAAATCGTACCTACACCGAAATATCGAAATATTGTGACCTGTAAATGGGTTTTCAAAACTAAAAGACGGCGGACTAAGCAAGTATAAGGCTAGGCTAGTCGCACGTGGATTCGCTCAAAAGTTCGGCAAAGATTATGATGAGGTTTTCGACCCGCCGTAAAACAGACGACCTTCAAACTTCTACTAGCCATCGCAGGTGAACGAAGATTGGTAGTCAAGCATTTCGATGCAAAGGCTGCTTTTTTGAATGGCGAGCAACCAGAAGGATATGAAATGAAAAATTAAGAAGGAGATATCATGGTCTGTAAGCTGAAAAAGGGGCTTAAAGCAAGAGCAAAAAGTTGGATTCATTTTTAAAGAGCAACGATTTCATTCAGAGCAGTGCTGATCCGTGCTTATACAAGGTGTGTCCCATGGAAAATGGTCTTTTTCAAAATAAAGACAAAAACTCAATATTCCGGCAAATTTCATTTATTTTATTCAAAATAGAAGAAATCTTGGAAGATTTGGCTTGGAAGATCCCAAGGTATCACATATAGCAATAGATATTGGAATGGAAAATCAAGAATCATACCAGCAATTAATTGGAGCATTGCTATACCTAGCAGTGAATACAAGACTAAATTTTAGCGCAAGTGTGATTATACTCAGTCAGTAATAAACAACCGACATCAGTCGATTGGACTGAGGTGAAAAGAAAAGTTAGTTATTTGAAGGGCACGAAGGACTATGAGCTCATACTCGGCGGCAACGGACAAGAAGAATTGATCCGCTATGCAGATGCGGATTGGGCAGAAAAACGAAATAACCGTAAATCAAATCCCGATTATCTGTTTCAATTCATGAACGCGACAATAAGTTGGGCGTGTCGGAAGCAAACATGCGTATCTCTATCATCTACTGAAGCAGAGCATGTTTCCATAGCAGAAGCTTGCCAGGAAGGTACAGGGTTCTCAAATATGAGGTGTTATTTTGATATTAAAAGATAAATGCCATTTTTTAATTCAAATAATCAAATGTTTATTTCATTATAAAGAGAAAAGTATTCCGTTAATAGATGAAAATAACATCAAGCAAATCACCACCATGACCACGCTTACAGGACCATATTCTTTTCACGGAATTTTCCATAACCAAATCGCAAAGTGGCTACCCTATGTCCTCGATAGCCTCACGAATTCCGTCTTTGAGGTCTTGAATCGACGCTGGGCTGTTGGCGTAGACCTTCTCTTTTAACGTGGCCCCAAAGGAAGAAGTCGCAAGGTGTTAAATCACAAGATCTCGGTTGCCAATTGTGATCACCTCTTCGAGAGATAACACGGTCCGGAAACTTTTCCCGTAAAAGATCAATGGTTTCGTTGCTTGTGTAGCACGTAGCGCCGTTTTGTTGAAAGTAAAGGTTGCTCAGATCAATACCATCCAATTCCGGCCATAAAAAATCATTAATCATCTCTCGATAGCGCAATCCATTCACCGTAGCTGTTGCTCTAGCCACATTTTCAAAAAAGTAAGGTCCAATGACTCCGCCGGACCATAAACCGCACCAAACAGTCACACGTTGAAGATAGAGACAATTTTGCTTGTTGACGAAGCCATCGGGGTGGAAATGGGCCTCATCACTCAAGATGGAATTCCGGATCATTTTCATGCATTTCGAGGACCCAATCAGTAAAGACAGGACGTTGTTGATGATCGACTGGCTTGAGTTCTTGTGTTAACTGAACTTCATAAGCCTTAAGACCCAAATCTTTATGCAAAATACGATATAATGCCGTTTGTGGAATGCCTTATTCCAAAGAACGACGAGAAATGGACAAACCTGGGTTTTCTTCAACACTTTCGGCTACAGCAGCAATATTCTTGGCTGTTCTTGAGTAACGTTCACGGGTTTTATTCTTCACATCGGTAAGTTGTCCCAACAGCTCGAATTTTCCCACCAATTTCTGTATTGCGGTCCGACAAGGTGCTTCACGACGACCCAAAAATGTTCGAGTTTTACGAACCGTCTCTACCAAATTTTAACCATTTTAATAGTGAATTTTAATAATTTGAATGTGTTATTGAAGCGTGTTTTGTTCCATTTTAATGAATGGCGCAGTTTTTACTTGTCAAATGTCAAAAAATGACAGCTTCAAAAGTGACATCTACCGAAATAGCGGGCTATTCAAAATAACACCTGTTATTGGGAAACCCTTTATATGGCTACAAGAATTAATCAAAGAATTCGTTTGCGATAAAAAGTTCAACACGACCATTTTTGAAGACAACCAAAGTTGTTTAAAATTGATTGATAACAAAAGGAGTAGCGATCGCACCAAATATCATTTTATCAAGGACATTAAAAATAGGAAACATGAATTTTGAATATTGCCCCACCGAAGAAATGACAGCCAACATGTTAACGAAGCCACTTAACATGATCAAGCTTAAGTATTTTACTGAAAAGAGCGGATTAAAATTACGCAATTAAGTGCATATTATGGTTGAGGGAGGGTGTTCGTATACAACGAAAAATATGCGTGTAACTGAACAGACTGTGCACAGATGCACTTTAGCTCATCAGCCGTGCTCGTTCAGTTTGAGAGCGACAAGCAACGAGTGCATATCACGTCTCTGCGCTATTAAATTTTAGTCACATAAATATATTATTTTCCTTTCATTTTAATGTATCGTTTTACACTACCTTTTTTTACTTTTATAACAAAATCAAGTGTCATTAAAATAGAAGACGAAACATTCATTTCGTCTATAGTAAGGCATCCATGAGGTCCAAGCTTCTTTCTTTCTGCTAGCATGAGTTTGCTATGCAATGTAGAACAATTGTAAATACGTTAAACAGGAGGGGGCTTAAAACGTCTCCCTGTGGTAGGCCGTTGTTTACAGTGACTCTTTGATTATTAAACAACAGGTTTCTTCGACTGAAAAGTTCGATGATCCTGTTTATATATAGAGTGCTTATGCCGACCTACATGTTCGTTTGCATTGGTACTGTTGAAAATGACAGGCATTTAAAATAAAAAAAACGAAAACCGAGAATCACCCAACCATCAAAATTTGTTTTACTCTGGTGATTCTTGTCATTACTGTTGCCTAGGTGTGGATGGTGTAAAAACGATTTTCCGTTTTTTATGTCTTCGGAACCGGTTTTCGGTTAAAACGGTGGGGATTTTACCATCCCTAGTATCCCCACCTGGAGGGCCCAGTGGGTACACCACAAGGCAAATCAATTTTAAATAATCCGGTGCGTACCATCCGTCTGTGCTGTACGGATCCAGTGCGTACGAGGCTAAAGCCATACACGCCTATGTATCTATGCAGAAGCACATACTGTACGCTACAGTTGCACGTTAGTGCAAGGAGCGGCAGAACATCCACATAAGACGAGTAATATCGAATTAAAAGTCGAGCATCTAATATAAGCTGACAGAAGAGTGACCATTAGATATTTTGATAAAATTACAGAGGGCTGATAAGCATCCAGAGGATTATCAGCGATAAACTTCACATGAACAAGGTGTCTGCACGTTGGATATCCAGAAATTTGACCGCCGAAAAGAGTCAACATTTCAAAGGAAAATCTTGGATGTTACCAGGCGGACTCGCACCATTTTTGGGCTCGATCTATTACAATAGATCTAACACTTTGTTCCTGAGACTAAACAACAAAATCATTTTGGAATAAATTTTCAGTTTTAATTGATTGAAATCTTTAAAATTTTGTTAAGACAAAATTATGAAAAGAAATGGTACGTAAAATTAGGAAACTACCTCGAAATTATCCTCCGAGTAAAAACCACAAACTAGCTCCAACATGTTCCGGGACATTTTCCAAACCGATTGGTCATTGTAGATAAGGCACTTCGTCGCGTATCAACTATTATGTCAGTGGATGTGTGAAATCACAGCATAGCTGATAACAATGTAAAGCATCTGCACTGCGAAGTCACAACAGTACTCGTATGCACTAAACCGAGGCAAAACATATAAACTTTACAGGAAAAAGCACAATCAACACTATTACTGCATGCATACATATGAACGCTGATAGCCACTTCATTCTTCACATTTTAACAACTGACACTCACACTATAAACGGCCAATCATTAAAGAAATTATGGGAATAATAATGAGTAAATTGCGGGGGTCGCGCGAATTTTCTTGACAACTCAGACTTTGACTTCGTCACAAAAAACACATACTCGTATTAGCTTAAAATAACAACAACAACAAAGCTGGAAAGAAATTCGTCAGAAAAAGGTACCGGGAATAGATTTCGTGATAAGACCTTGGTGCGTTATTAGTCGGAATTAAATTCTTCGAATGATTCCTCCAGCTTGGGAGGACACGTCAAGATGTTGCCTTACTCGGCTCGAAACTATTCCACATATTCCTTAACGGGCAGAAAAAACGAATAATTACAAATTTCATTCATGAAATTCAATTAGACAACGGCCAATTGATTCGAATTAAGTAAATTAAGTTGATTCATGCCACGGGTTCTAAGTTTCACGGAACTCGGCCTGATTGGGTGGGGTAGGGAGGTCGTTGGGGGTTGATATTAACACCGGCCGGTAGGAATTGGGAGCAGATCGCGTGAATAACGAACGCGTTAACTTTTTGTAAGACAATCTTAAATTTAAGTCGAGAAATAACTTGAGAGCTGGAGAATATTCTACCTAAACGTACAGGAACGACACAGTTAGAGCAGATTCTCAGTGTGATGAATTGCTCCAACTTCTCTTTTTGTTTCTTATCTGAACAGCATACAAAGATTGCTACTAAGTAAATTGGAGACTTATGGCGATATGTGTTCATCATCCATATGTCGCTGACAGGGTGATGGGAAGCAAATGAATCATTTTGGTGTTATGTAATATGGAGCCAGGGTAGATATGGACCAACAGCTAATTGAAACCTTGATAAGGAATAAGACAAAAATAAATTTCTTTTTTGAGGAGAAGGGATCGGTTTTTTGCAATTGAGTAACTTTTGGTGAGGTGATGTGGAGCTAACAGCCACCCTGCAGTTCTATACCACACATATCGCGCCAACACTTGACTCAAATCATATCGAAAAACATCTCTTAAGTTTCATTCAGAAATCTTACAAGAGATATCCAGACCTCTGAGCTGTATTTAGAGGTCTTCGTTCTGCGTTTGGAACAATCAAATATAAAAAAATAAGAAAGGATGCAGCTCTCGTATTGTGTTTCAAGTGAGAATATGACAATGGTGGTGGTTCCGTCGCAGTTGATTGTCTTTCATTGAAATTTTACGGTGAACTCGGCTGATTGGTTCTAATAGAATTGAATGAGGGTTACAGCGAGGGGGCAAGGTCATTCAGATTGGATATGATAAAATATGTGCATTTTCAATTGATGTGATTTTAAAGATTGTAGAATTTATAATCTACGCTTCTATGAGGGGTTGGTTCAATTTCATGCAATTGGGACGCAATATTGGAGTAAGGTTTTTGATAAGGAAGGGCGAGAGGCAAGTTGGTCAATACTGTGAATTGGATTTAATTTACATGTATAATATTGATACTTTCACTGAGGGAATAGTATTTCAATAAAAATAATGTGTTTTGTAATGAATGAAATTCAACCACTTAATTGTCAATTTCATTCAATAATCGTATATATATATATATATATATATATATATATATATATATATATATATATATATATATATATATATGCGTATAAGGTGGCACCAAGTTGATCATCCGATTTTGTTTTTGAATAACTTTTTACAAAAAAAAAAAATGATTTTGAGTGATGGAAATCTTTATTTGGACCTTTGCAATTTTTTCTGTTGAGTGGAAAAGATTATATCCATTAAGTAGCTGCCACTACTGTTGATACAAATTTGTGCCCATTTTATGACATTTTCTATGACCCCGCAAGATTTCCGGTCCGCATTCCTGCCGAATATTCTTTTTAAGGTCTGCGACTGTCTGAAGCTTGTTGTCATAAGCCCGTGATTTCAAGCAGTCCTAAAGAAAGAAGTCTGGGATGGTTAAATCGAGCGGCAAATCGCCAAAACGGGAGATTACACGACCTGGAAACCGCTTTCTTGTGGCTCGTGCTGTGTGTGCGGTTGCACCGTCTTGTTGAAGCCACATATTCACCAAGCCCCGCTCATGCAATTCCGGCAGTAAGAAGCCGTTTATCATGGCTCTGTAGTGTTCGCCAGTAACAGGTACCGTATTGCCGACGGCATCCTCAAAAAAATACGGCCCGATCACTCCTCCTTCGTGAACGTCCCACCACAGAGTGGCTTTGAGTGTAGATAAGGAATGTTCCTATATCACACGTGGATCTTCAGTGCCCCAGAAACGAAGATGTTGCTTATTGACGTGACCGCTTATGTGGAAATGCGCCTTGTCGCACATGGTGATTTTCGAAACAAAATCGTCACAATTAAATCGACACAGTTACTCCACGCTCTTACAAAGTATAGCGATCTATTGCTTGGAGAGGGGAAGAGGAAATGCCAGAAGAGCCCAGCCCCAGCGCCCCCGGCTGCTGTGAGTCCCTTTTATATTTCAGGACTGCCCGAGCATAATGTGCCACCTGGTTCCATTTGTCAACCGATTCGAGCATCACCGCAACTATATTATCCGGAGTGTGCTCTCCCCTCTCCTTGTAGAGGTCCCTTCGCAGCCTGTCCCATTTTGTGCAAGCAAAAAATGTGTGGCAGGCGCTGTCTTCCTCTCTTGGGCAAAACCGACAATCGGGGGACCGTAGCTTACCAATCTTGTGCGGGTAAGACTGAAAACACCCATGCCCAGTCACGTATTACGCCTGCAATAGCTCTCTCCGCCGAATCAGAGACTGTCAGATACGAAGATGCGGTATACCTCCTTACTGAGAGCGTCGCTCAATATTTCTGCTCCATACAGCAGCACTGACCCTACAGCACTCATCTAGAGCCATAAGTCGACTCAGAGCGGATACTCCCGAAGCAGTCCACTGCCCTGATTTGCTCAGAGAAACTGATCTTTGAATCGATCAGTAGCCCCAGGTACTTCACCGCTGTCTCCGATTCGATTAGTATGTCTCCAATACTAATCATCCTTCGTCTAGGGATTCTTTTTTTGGTCAAGATGACCACTTCGGTTTTCTCCAGTGCTAAACTGAACCCTCGAGCAGTTATCCAGTCTCTCACTCAGCGCATTAGCATACCTAGCCTAAGTTGCGCTTGTTCTACGGTTCGTCTAGCGACTATAGCCGATCAAGCGCGATTTATCTGGCATCTCCAGTCTCAGTAGCCCGTCGTGAGATACGTTCCACAGATCCGGACCAAGGATACATCCCTGGGCAACACTTGATGTAACTTGCATCCTTCGTTGTCCCTGTGCTGTGTCGTAAAGCAGGCTACGGTCCTTCAGGTAGTCCCTCAAAAGCCGCACGCATTAGATATTCTGGAACTTGAAAATGGTTTTCCAGCGTATCCAGAATATCTACCCATCGAGCGGAGTTGAAGGTGTTCCTGACGTTGAGTGTCACCAACAAGACAATCCGTCGCTTGGTGCGATCATCTCTGCAGTCGCATCAATGGTAGCACGTCCTGCTCTAAAGCCGAATTAATGAGGAGAAATGTCTCCAGCGGCACGAATCGCGTCAGTGAGTCTTCCCTTGATGAATTTCTCTAGTTTTTCTTTTTCTTAGCACTACAACCCCTCTCGGGCCTTCGCTTGATGCAAATAGCGCCTCCAACTGTCTCGGTCCATTGATCATGTCCTGCAGCTTCCGTAGTCTTACAATCGTTGAGACCTCCGGTTCATCAAAAATTTCATACAGCTCATAATACTGTCGGCATTTGATCTGATTTTCTAAGATTTTAGAAAATATTTTGTACGCTGTACAAAGTAGTGATATGCCTCTATAATTTTCGCACTGCAGCTAGTCACCTTTTTTGTGGATAGGGAATATAATTGATTGGCACCACTCTTTCGGCATATGTTCTTGTTGTCAAATGTGCTGGATGACTTTGTGAATAGCTTTATGAACATTGCAGCCACTATATGATGAGCTCCACTGGAATCTCATCGATGCCCAGCGCTTTATTCTTTTGGGCTTTGATGATGAAACACACTTCATCCAGAGTTGGTGGGGCCAATGGAAGCTCTCCGCAGACATCTATAGGCTCCGATGTTCTGGAGCTGTGCGGAAGATTAAGAAGGTTCTTGAAATATAATGCCCATCTTGCCTTAATCTTGGTTTCATCAGCGAAGATATTGCCGATTTTATCACGACAGAGCGTGGTTTTGGGCTGATAACCACGTTTCAGGCTGGTCACTACTTTGTATGCTTGTCTTGTTGCTCGCTAGTCTTAAATCTATATTTCTCAATTGGTCGTCATAGTATTTTCTTTTCTTAATCCTAATTATCTTATTCGCTACTCTTCTGAGATTTTTATAGTCTTCTCTCTTCGTCCTGGTTTTGCTACATACGTGTTCCTTGTACGCCTGATTCTTTTTATCCAACGTATTCTGGCATTCATCATCGAACCAATCATTTCTCTTGCGCCGGGCTTGATGTCCGATCGTCTGTTCTGCCACGGTCCTAATAGCCGCTTCCACTTCCATCCATAGCTCGTTACTCGTCTTTAACGATGTGTCTGATAAGATGGGAGCCAGCTGGTTGTTGAGGGTCTCCGTGAAATTTTTGGCCGCAGACGCCGTTTAGAGTTTCTTGTATCACTGGGCTTTGCGTTCAAATACGTCCACTGTCGTTTCGGATTCGCTCGTCAGGGTCCATGTTTCACTTCCATATAACAGCACAGGGTTAACTAGTGTTTTGAAAATGCGGAGCTTATTTTCCCTCTTCACAACTTAGGACCTTAGAATGGGAAGTACGGAGTAATGGGCTTTATTTGCGGCACTTATGCGGTGTCCAATCTCGTCCTTTTCAGCACCTCTTCTTTTCATGTTGACTCCAAGATTAACAAAATGATCCACACTTTTAAGGTTTTAATCGGCTACGGTCAGGTTTTGTCGAACTGGAGTTTTCTTCTTCGTTTGAGTCATGAATTTAGTTTTCGTTCATTAGCTCGTAGGCCAATTCGGTTTGCTCCATATTCTAGGCTCGGAAATGCTTCTTTGGCATCTAAGATTGAACGTGCCATGATATTGACGTCATCAGCATACGCTATCAATTGTGTGGACATGACCATTAGTGTACCTGAGGTTTCAGCTGATTTCTTCCTGATGACGTGCTCCAGCGCAATATTAAAGACCCTTATTTTAAGGCTGATTCCATGATGAAGCTGTCCGTTAGTTAGTTAGTGACTTTGACCATGCGGACTAGTTTTATTGGGACGCCAAATTCATGCATTATTTTGCACAGGGCATTTCATGTCATATGCTTGCTTGAAGTCCACAAAGAGTTGGTGCACATCGATGTTAAATTCCCAGCACTTTTCGAGCACCTGCTTTACTGAGAATATTTGGTCTATTGTAGACCATCTACTTCGAAAGTCTCTCTGATACTCTCCTATAATAGTTTCACAGTGCGGCTTTAATTCTCTTTCTATGAGTTTGGAGAGCAGTTTCTTAGAAGTACATAGTGGAGGGATACCTCTATAATTTTCACACTTTAATTTGTCCCTCTGTTCGTGCACACCACATATTATGCCTTTTCGCAAGTCTTCTGGTAACTACTCCTCTGACCATATAATGCATATTAGTCGATACAGAAGGTCATTTAAATAGGAACCGCTGCTCTGGAGCAGCGCTGATGGTATTCCATCTATTCCAGGAGCCTTATTTCTGGTTGGTGGTGATAACGGGACCTCTTGCTATGCTTCTGAAATGTTCTCAGCTCCAGTCATTGTTGGGGATGCTGTGAGTAGCTTCTGGTAATATTGCAGCCATCGGTTTTTACTTTCGACCAAGTTACCTATGATTGCTCCTTGCGCACTTCTGCAAAGACTTGTTTGTGAATTGAAGCCATCTCTTAGTTGCTTAATAGAGGCATACGCCGATCTGACTTCATGCAAAGTCATCTTTTCGTTTATCTGATGGATCTTGGTGTTGATGGTAAGTCGTTTCTTTCTTCGGCACATTTGTGTAAGTAGACGTCGAAGTGTTTTATATTGTTCTTCTTTGGCCCGAGTTGGTCGCTGGAAGTAATTTTTGTACGCCTGGTTCTTTTTTTTAATCGTTTCCTTGCATTCTTCGGCGTAAAAATTGTTCATACTTTTCTTTGGCTGATGCCGCAAGACCTCTTTGATTGCTTTTGTTACCGCATTTTTTACTGTCTTCCATCGCTTTCATGTCATCATTACTTTCTCTCGCCTGCGGAGATATGTTGATGCAATTTTCCAGCGTTGACATTTATGTGAGCGTTACTAAGCTATCAAGCTTGTGTATTTGGTACCTCGGAGTAATCGATGCTCGTTGTTTACTGCTCTTGGGGATGCGGCATCGGAACTTGACCCTTATAAGGTAGTGGTATGAATTAGAGACAGCGCCGTGAGACGAACACGTGTCAGGAATGCCGGAGACCGCTCGTTTTTGTATGAGAACAAGGTCAATCTGGTTGAATGTGCGACCGTCTAGGGATGCCCACGTTCTCTTATGGATGTGTCGTAGCGGAAAGCGTATGGAACTTATTTTGAAGTCTCTACTAGCAAGTCTATCAGGCGTTGTCTGTTTTCGCTGGTCTCTGCATGGAGGCTGCGTCCTCCGGTTGCTCCTTTAGTGCCGTTGCTCGGCCGACTTTTGCATTGAAGTTAGCTAGGATAATTTTATTTTGTTGTATGACCGCTTTCATGCGATTTGGCATCGATTCCACCAATTTTCGACAGATTGATGTCGGAAATTTTTTCCACTCTTCTTTTAAGGCTGCTACCAACTGTATTTTATTTTATATGTGATGATTTTTTAATTTTGTCTCCAGGTAACTCCACCTGTGCTCGATAGCATTTAAATCAGGCGACTGTGGTGGGGTTTGAAGGACACGAGGGCAATGGTAGAGCAACCAACTGCGCACAACATGAGCTTTGTACTTCGGGTCGTTATCCTGATTAAAAAAATGAAATCTTCTTTTGCAACTTTTCGAGCGCTTTCTTTTATATTTGTTTTTAAGAGATTCAAGTAATATATTTTGTCTATATTTCCCTCGATTATATGCAAATTCCCCGGGCCAGCAACGGATATTGCGCCCCATACCATTATTGAACCAAAGCAGTGCTTGGTTGTAGGGCGAAGGTTGGCCTTATTGAGCTCTTCACTAGCTTTATGCCAGATGTATGAGCGCCGATTTGATCGGAAAACGTTGAATTTACTTTCATCTGTAAATATAACTTTTTCCCAGAATGAAAAAAACCTTCACTAACCATGTTTCTGGCAAACTCTATTCGTTTGTGTATGTTGGCCTTGCTTACAAATGGCTTTTTTCTAGGTACTCGTACATGGTACAATTCTAACTGTTTCAGGATTGGCTGTTTCCCAAGATACTTCTTTGCTTTTGATGTTAATTTTGGAGCACTGGTATGTGGATTTTTCTAACAGTTTTTAGTAGCCAACGTGCATCTGACTCCAAAAAAATTTTGCGAATAATTTTTTAAGTTTGTGGTGCTATTTTTGTGCCGCTTGATGATGTTAAAAACAGTTGTTGGTGCTCGATTAACAATTGCACTAATTTTTCGTACAGATTAACCCGCTCTTGATAAATGAATTATGGTTTTTCTCTGCTCAACCGATGTCTGCTTACCGCGTGGTGCCATTGTTCTTGTTACCGATCAGGCATCAAATTTATCAGAATTTTAATTCCCCAAAAATCCGGCATGAACGTAACAGTTCGCGATTGTTCGTGTCAAAACTTTTTACCATGCCATGCGAAAAAATTTCATTGCATCAAAAAGACTAACAGCAAACTTATCTTTGCCATCGTCAATGACATGAGTACACTTTGCGAGAAAAATGCGCCTGTAATTGCTTTTCCAGCTACGAATAACCCCCTGATCCATTGGTTGTAATTTCGCGCTAGTGTTTGGTGACATGAAAACCAATTTAATGCACCTTAAATTTTTCAGATCGGAGTGAGCAGACCAATCATTCAGTAATAACAAAATCTTCCGATTTATTCTGGATGACTCTTTATTCCACTACCGCAAATGATTGGCGAAAATATCAGCCATCATACAGGCTTTAGAATTGGCTTTTGAAGCATCTGGGATTTTTGGGTTTGCCAATTAAAAGCAATTTTCTTTTTTCGGTTCGCAATATACTCGTATTTGCTGCAACAAGAACCGTTATTTGCCTTTTTGAAAGATTGTCTTTTTTGGCGTAGGCATATAAAAAACTCGTAAGTCGGTTTCATCTGCGTTGAAAATGTCACTTCTGTAATTTTCGTTAAGTGCGGGGCATTTGATTTGTAGCTAGTCATTAACCACACGTTATCTACCGCTACAGATTCTCTGATTAATTTTCCGGAAATGATACTTTGGCGCTTTTTAAATCGTTCAATCCAGCTTTTGCTATAAAAAATTTGACATTGTCTTCAATTTTTCCTCCGAACTCGTTCACTTTCGACTGTAAGACAGCACCTGCAATAGGGACATTCGAATTTCGCCGTTGCGAAAACCATTTTATGTATGTCTTTGATCCAGCTGATCATGTTTGGACTTCTTAAATTTCTTCGTATTCGATTTTTTTTCTCGAAACTTCGTATGATGGTTTCACGATTTTTCCATATCGTAGCTTTTTAGGGTTTTGTACTAAAATACAAAACCCTATTGCAATCACGACCTGTGTCCGTCTGTCCGTCCGTCCGTCCGTCCGTCTGTATGTCACAGCACTTTTTCTCCGAAACTATAAGGGCTACAGCCATGAAACTTTGTGGAAAGGTCAGAAGTGGTGACCTCTTGAAAGTTCAAGGGTGGAAAATTTTTTCAAAGGCGTTTAAGGGGGGTCTCCCCATATAAGGGGGTGACCCCTCAAAAAAAAAATTTCACCATTGGTAGTCGAGTAGGGTGTCATTGAAAAGGTCTCAATAAGATCTTTTCAAAACAAGTCTTAAAATTGTCTTATAAGTACCGAGGGGGGCAGGGGAAGGGGAAATGTACGAACTTTTCGCGTACCCCCCCCTCGCGATGGGACACCTTCCATCCGAAAAATCTAAAAAAAATCATGAATGTAGGCCTTTATGAGTACAACAACAACAAATACATGAGAAGTCGAAATTCACTCAACTTTGTTAGTAATAGTATGATTTATCGATTTTGTGTTTTCTTGAATAAAATCTAAACGGTACCCTTAAACTCAATAAAATTTAGCAAAGAGATGACTTTTTATAAGATTGATCTTTTCTGAAAGATTCATAAATATATAATGGTATTTACCGAAGTTATAGCGATTTGAATTTTCGTGTATTACTATGGAGCAATATGCCCTGTATTACTATGGAAACATATTGGTATGGAGCCATATGCGCTTTTTACCGACTTAGACACTACAGCTTTGCTAGAATTTGCATGAAAATTTCAGGAGTGATAGGTATCATGAAGATGAGTACATACAATTGAAACAAGTTGAAGAGGCAGGAGAGAGCTCCTAGCAAAAGGGCTTTGTAACCATTCTAGGATTCGAAAAATAGGCCATGAATTGATGATTACAGTACAGAGGAGTGGCCCCTGAAAAAAAATTTCATGAAAGGTAGCCGATATGAGTATCAACTGAAAGTTCTCTATGAGAGCTTTTCAAAACAGTTTTAAACTGACAGTTTTTGCTTCAGTGGGGGCACAGGGGAGAAATACATGAAAAATGTGTTTCCTCCCTCGCGAATGGACACCAGTGATCTAAAAAATCTGAAAAAAATATCAAAGGAGATATTTATGGGTATAACTATAACAAATACCTCAGAAGTCAAAATTCGTTCAACTTTGTTAATAATAGTATGATCCTCGAATTTCAGATTTTCTCCAATTAAATCGTCTTTGACATGTTTCTTGATTTTATTCGTTGCTGGTTACTGCATTTTGTAAGTTGAGTACAAAACCCTTCTGACATGAGCATAGGTCTGTCTACCCAACTTGTTCTGTTTGTCGTCTGAATCCTCCGTACATATCTAGTACATAGAAATCTAGAGATAATCTCGGAGAACTTTCATTGGCTCCACTAACTTTGGATGAAATTTCTTCCACTATCGAGGTACAAAAGAATAATAAATCACCGGGCATCGACGAGATTCCAGTTGTAATGAAATGGGTAGATGTAAATGTCTGTGAAGGACTGCAGCGATGGTCTGCTGCCTCAGCGAAAGAGGATGGTGAGATCGGCCAAGATTTGGCCTTGTCTAGGGATGCGTGAATGCGCTGGCAGGCTAGTGTTGGGGTGTCGTGGGGCGGGTTCTTTTCAACAGTACAAGATCCACAACAAAAAAATTGCAATCAGGGTGTCGAGGCGGAGGAAACCTACTAAGGGCTGAATTGTCTATATTCAGTAACAAACTAGGCCGGGAGAAAAACGGACGGACTTGAGGGGACTTCGTCGTTACCGACGATATTTATGGCCCACCAGTAAGATTGGGGCATCCAGGTAGAAGCGTTGTCCCCTCGCACCCTTCCAACCGGATCAAGATTCAAATGTAGACGTGGCAATATATTCCCCATTTAAGTCAAAAACTCATACAAACATAATTTGCATGAATTTTTCCCTAAAATAAGAAACATAAACGTGGCCAATTTATGTTATAGTATTATGCGATGGAATCACATAATACTATACTATAAATGGGAACGCGAGCGGAAGGCCACTCTACTCGAGCACCTGATACGCATTACAAGGGAAGAGCTTGCCCGCTGGCTAGCTGATTATAGTGGAGGGGCCGGCTATCGTTGCGGGTCCCATAACCGGTCAGGTTTGAATGAAAGGAAAGACTGAGTTTTGGGTATTGTAGCAATTCATTATTATTTTTAAATTTTCTTCAATTAACATGTAGTGTAGTTGCGGTTTTTTCTATAAAAGCTTTTACGAGGATAATTTGGACTTTTAATGATGTGTAATTCTAAATAAAACGTTACAGGTATTTTGCATAACAAAAGCAGTTTCTTAAGATTCAATTTTATATTCCAAATGTTCCAAATGTTTTTCCTTTACGAGAAAGATCATGCCTCATACTCGTTTACTGGTATTTAGTATGGCGTGCTTCAAAGCTGACATTTTATATTGTCAATTCTCAATTTCATGAGCTTTGCATGTAAATAAAAAATAACTTGATCAATATGTCTTTGTTTTAATATTTTGCTCATCTTATTAGTAACATCTGATAAAAACTACATAACAATCAGAGCAATTAAGCAAATTATCACTGCCTTCGAATAAAAACGATCGCTAGGAACTCCTGTCGGAGTTATTGCTAGTCTAATGACTAAACCCTCTTTTTAGGGTTTTGTAAAATAATTTTACAAAACCCTACTAGTTTCGCGACCAGTCTGTCCGTCTGTCCGTCTGTCCGTCTGTCCGTCCGTCCGTCCGTCCGTCCGTCCGTGTGTCACAGCAGTTTTTCTCGGAAACTACTTAAGCTAGAAACATCAAATTTTGTGTGTAGGTGTGAAGTGGTGATCTCTTCAAAGTTCAACTACAAAAAAATTTTATAAGGTATTTTAGGGGGGTCTCCCCATATAGGAGAGTGACCCCCCGAAAAAAAAATTTCATTGAAGGTAGCCGATATGGGTATCAAATGTAAGGTCTTGATGAGAACTTTTCAAAACAGGTCTTAGTTTGGCAAAATTTGCTTCGAGGGGCGCACAGGGAGGGGAAATACACGAAAAATTTGTGTCCCCCCCCTCGCGATTGGACACCTGTGATCCGAAAAATCTGAAAAAAATCAGGAATGTAGGCCTTGGTGCGTGCAACAACAACAAATACGTGAGAAGTCGCAATTCACTCAACTTTGTTAGTAATAGTATGATTTATCGATTTTATGTTTTCTTGAATAAAATCTTAACGGTACCTTTAAATTCAATGAAATTCAGTAGGTAGATGTCTATTTATAAGATTGATCTATCCTGAAAGTTTCATAAAGATTAAATCATATTTAGCGAAGTTATAGCGGTTTGAATTTTCCTGTTTTACTATGGAACAATATGCGCTGCATGTACATATTATGCCAACATATGGCTATGGAACAACATGCGCTTTTTACCGACTCAGACACTACAGTTTTGCTAGGATTTGCATGAAATTTCAGGAATGATAGGTGTCATGTATATCTTTGAGAACCGGTTCAGCTAGTAGTATCAGTAATCGTAAAACAAGATAGTGGCTGTTTAAATGCGAAGATTGAATAATTTGGAGTTATTTTTTCCCAACTTCAACGTTTAAGGTGCATGCTTTGAACACTTGATTCAATTTAATGAATGACTGAAGATGAGTACCTACAATTAATGCTCATAAGTGAAATAAGTCAAGGAGGTGGGAGAGGGCTCCTAGCAAAAGGGTTTTGCAACCATTCTAGGATTCGAAAAAATTGGCCATGAATCGATGATTTCAGCACAGGAGAGTGGCCCCTGAAAAAAAATTCATCAAACGTAGCCGGTATGAGTATAAAATGAAAGTTTACATGGGAGCTTTTCAAAACAGTTGTTAAACTGTCAGTTCTTGCTTTAGTGGGGGCACAGGGGGGAAATACATGAAAAATGTGTTTCCTCCGTCGCGGATGGACATCTGAAATAATTATCAAGGGAGATACTTATGAGTATAACAATACCAAAAACCTCAAAAGTTGAAATTCATTGAACTTTGTTAAAAATATTATGATCTTCGCATTTCATATTTTCTCCAATAAAATCGTCTTTGACATGTTTCTTGATTTGATTCGACCTGGTGACTGCATTTTGTAAATTGAATACAAAACCCTTCTGACATGAGCGTAGGTCTGTTTACCCAACTTGTTTTAACTTACAAAACTGCATTTTCTTCTTTTCTTACACCGTGACATTCACAAAAGCACGCGGCCATCCCCCAATGGCTGCACGCACAAGCAAATAGATACAAGTACTCATAGAAAAACGAGCTGCAACCAGAATTTTTGATACATGCTCATTTCGTGTCCCACACTATGGATCAGACCATCGCTTATCCAAAGTTTAATTCCAATGTCGCATCTCCAAATATCAATTACAATCAAAGCCACCGATTACAAATACGGCCTACCTAAGTTAAATGCTGATTCGGTGAAGTCCACATATATTTCGTCGCTAGAAGAAACACTGAAAACGGATCCGCAGGCGGGGGAGAATGGCAATGATATCCAAACGATGAGTAAAATGGTCAAAGATGCGATCACATACACAGTGGAAAAGGTCTTAAGACATTGACCAAAAAATAATCGGAATGACTGGTTCGACGAAGAGATACGGTCAACAAAAGTAATGAGGCATACACACTGTACGTCCAAAGACGAAAAAGAATTAACACATCGTCATCCATCAACAAGCAAAAATTCGGTACCGATAGTAGAAACGACTGGCTATCAATCGGAAGATAGAGCAAATTAACGAACATATGACGCTAGATGAAGCCAGATCAGCATGCGTCTCAACTAAACAGCTTCAAGCGGGCTGCATATCACGCATGAGCCTATGCAAAGATGCACATGATGCAATATAAGGCAGCCCTATCGATATTAAAAACAGAAGGAAGCAATATTCCCAAAAACTTTTCACAGCACCCATAACATCTGTGAGCATTCCAGGGCCTGAAGAAGAGGTCCTAGCAACGTAACCTATTAAAAGAACTCAGTTTGGAGGAAGTCTAAAAGTCCAGAGGAAGTTTTTGGGCCCTTATCGGGTTGTGAAAGTTAAGCCTAATGAATGGTACGGAGTTGAAAAAATCGGTGACCACATAAGACCCAAGGAGACTATGGTGTCAGCTGATCATATGAAGCCATATCCAGAATGTCAAGATGCAGGCATGATCGTTGAGACTTCATTCGAGGATTCGTCGTCCAAGGAAGAAGTAGGTATCGGGGACGATGCAGCTATCAGAAAGGCCGAGCAACGCAACCAACAGTAGAAAACGTACAGATTCGCTTATTTTTTGTTTTTTATTTTGGCACTACCGCCTCTTTCGGGCCTTCGCTTAGAGATAGTTAGAGTATCTCATTATCTTGATCGTATGTATCTACGCTCGAGAAGGTGATATGGTCAGTACCATGCACTAGCCATGTGTTCGTTCATCCAGCAGTGATACATTCTGATTTAAACCAGTACGTACATAGTATAACCGAACGGACTTATATTCCGTCCGAAGAATCACTCGAAACAAACCTCATTGCCTACAACAGGATCTGAACTGGGAACCTTCGGCTTACGACTCTACTCTACACCACGCGGACCACTAAGATTCGCTTATACAAGTTACTAATAAGACCTGCGCTGCAGAATGGATGTGACATCTGGACTCTTACAAATGTTTCCGAAAAGGCCCTGGACATATTCGAACGCTAAGTACTCAGGAGGGTATATGGCCCAGTAAAGCATGGAGCAGAGTGGAGACTTTGCTATAACGACGAGTTATATGATCTTTATGACGACCCACCTGGATCCGCAGGCGCAAAGTTTCGCCAAATATTATGGGCAGGACATGCCGAGAGAAGGGAAGAGCACAGGCTCTCTAGACGAACATTGAAGGATAAATCGCAAGGGAAACGTCCAGTTGGGAGTTGGGAAACGATGGGAAGATTCAATCGATGTTGACAGCAGATCCCTGCTTGAGACTTCTAATTGGCGAACGAGAGCGCAGGGCCGCGACAATTGTAGGCGACTAGTAGTGGAGGCGAAGGCCGTAAATGATGAATTATGTTTCTTTGTAGTGAGCGTACATTTTCTGATATTTCGCACCAATTGAGCCGTAAACAGTTAAGTTACAGCCGATTGAATATTTAACAATTACAACAACACAACATGTGATACTGGGGACTTCGACACTACAATCTGATCTAGATACTACAGATATGTAGGACTTTTGATGAACATTTTAGAAATGGTTTTGAAATTTTGACATATTATCATGACTAATCAAATAATAAGGTCCACTTACTGATAACAAAATGACAGTGAATTTAAATACGAGTAAACAATAACAAAGATTTTCTTTTTTGAGCTCAATATATGGAATCTATATATGAATCAAGTTTTTATATTGAGATGAAATTTGAGTTACTAAATAGTTACAAAATCCACAACACTAATTTGACTTGTTTAAATTTATCATTAGGACGGTTCATACTAAAAACCTTTAGCTGCGAGAGTAACTTTATTAATCCGATTTTGTAAACTTTAGCAGCTGATTTCTAAGTACTCTTTCATTTTAAAATAACGCAACAACCCAAGAAACATGCATTTGGTTGTAACAGCAAAATAAATTGACTACTTACCAATAGTTCAGGTTCACTGTATGTTCCTTCCAAGAAGTTCGGTTCATCTAATCGCTCTGCATTTCTTAGCTCCTGCAAACTACCCCACACTTCAAAAGCCTCTAAAACTTGCTCCTCATGGTCCTCGTGATTGACATCACGTGGAAGATTTTCAAAACTCACTGAATTCGGCCGATTCACTCCGAAAACTTTCGGACTTAATTTATATGACATTAAATTCGATTCGTCAGCGATTGCATTGCTGGGTTTCTTTGTCTTCTTCACTGGCATATCCGGTTGGAGAAACTCATATTCATTTTCCGTCAACTTTCCATTGCCCGATCCTGCTAGCATGGTAATATCGTCAATGGACATTTGTAACTGCCTCTTGTCTTTATGCTGCACAAAATCCACCGAAGTTATCACGTCATCGCAGGAACGAGTAGCGGTCAGCGTTGAAGGACTTTTTGCGTTGAAGCTCGCCAGCAAATCTGGGATTTCGGGTTTCTTAGATGGTGAGGCTATGACGACTTTTGGATCGGGCATGGCGCGAACAGTCAGACGTGTATTGAAGTCGGCAGATTTAGACTTAGTGTGGAATGGCGGAATCGGGTCCTTTCCCGATAAGTCAGGAGCCATACTGTTGCATATTGCGTGGGGACGGTTGTTGGTGACGTTGTTTATTCGATTCATAACCAGTCCCGGGAAGTCAACGACGAGAATGCGATCCGAGATATTAGTGCAATCGTTATGGAATCCAATCCCTGAGTCGGAGTTCGATGATGTGGTGGTAATTTCACTGTGGTTGCTGGGCTGTGGTGAATTAGCTTGCATGAAGCCGTCCTGAGCATTCCTGGCAGCATTCGCATCATTTTGACGGGACGATCCTGCATGTCGTACAGTTGGGGGAAGCACTTTCATGGTGTACATGCTTCTGATCAAGTTCACCACGTACTCGGAGTTGTTAGGAAATTCGAGGCACAGATTCGAAATAGGGTCCTTAGTGCATGATATCTTAAATTCAGCAGCGCGAGCCTCATGAGCAGCGTGATCGCAGATTTTTGTGTCCACCACAAATACGTGACAACTGTTGGAGATGATCACATCCCGGGTATGGTGGGGAATGGCAGCCAGCCCGTCCAGCGGGATAGGATCGTCGTCGATGCTCGCGTATATGGCACTAGTGACCAGCCCGAAGAATCGGTTTTCGCTTTCCGACGAACTGCTGACATAGTTTAACCGAGTCGACGGGTACGTGGCTAGCACAGAGGAATTGGCGTTTTTCAGGGTCAGACAATTCGGCAGAATGGTCATGAGCACGGTTGTTGGGTTTCTCTTTTCCTGCCTCATTTTTCTTATACAACTGCGCACTGTCTGCAACTTTGAGCTGGTGGCGATTTGCTTGGGCATTTCGATAGTTCCTAAATATCCAACTATGGCACGGTATTCCAGCGAAACGTTCTCGTTCAGGATCATCTCAGGCTGCGACGAGTCACTCGCCTTCCGCACCATAGCACTCACATTTGAAATATCTTTGGACGTACTGGCATTCGGGGTACGGATGATACTGTGCGCTACTGAAGGCGGTGCATCCTCTATCACCGGGTGCAAAGGGCTCTGTTGATCGGTCATTGCATTGATAGGACTATTTCTGCTCTTCTGCGGTGAGTTCCTGAGTCGATTCATTTTGTGTTTGTGATGAAGATACCGCGGTCGGACCCGGTTGATCTGATTCACAACATTCTCTTCGTCCGAGCTGTCGGAGAAATAGTGTTCCGCAATTTGCATCCTGATCGTGCCCAAGGAGTTCCCGATCAGCTGCACAACAGCTTCATGTGGCAATTTCGAGACGTTCATGCCATTCACGCTGATGAGAAAATCGCCAGCACGCAAACCCGCCAGATCTGCGGGGGAGTTGGCCACAATGCATGACAGAATGCATGGAGCCTGGCCAGAGATGGTGAATCCGAACCCGTTGAAGCCTCGACTGACCTCAACGGTTCGCGTTCCATAGTTGGGACGTTTCTTCCGACGTCTGTGGTGATGATGCATTGCGTAAATTCTTCTGCGGATGGAGCACTGCTCGACAGGAGACGATTTAAACAACAGATTTTACAGCCCCGGGGCATAGAGTTGACAACAAGATTGAGCAATCGATCCCCACAATAAACTGCATTCCAATGTAGTGGCGACGTAGTCCCCCACAGCAATAAGTACTTTGTTGTGCAATTTTCTCGGCCGATAATGAACTAAATTTTGATGAACTTAGTGGCGAAGTTGTTACAAAGAACTTAAATCGAACGGACGTATTTAAACCGAAGAAAACACTCAGAAATAAGCGAAAAATTGAATGAAAACAAAACCGAAAAATCGTTGGAATGCGACAAAAGTGGATACGACAACGAAACACTCGTTTGACAGCTTACCAGTGCGTGTAAACAACGTTGCCAGTCACCATGGAAACCAGTTGAAAGAGATAATTTTTGGTCGAATTCCTTTTTGACAGTTGCTTAGGGCTGCCAGAGTAAGAAAATTAGTAGAAGTATTTAGCGCTAGCTTTCGGAGAATAGCATACAATTAGACATACTTCATTTAAATATTCTTTAACGGTTTGCTCATTGAATTGATGAAAATGTTAGTTTTGTAAATTCTTCTATAAAATTATTAATGCTTCCATTCCCTCCATTCCCTTTTAACACTCTTCCTTCATTGCGATCTGCACTCTGTTTTATTTTTTCAATGTGAACTATTCGAAAGGAAAACATTTTATAATACAAAACAAACAGCAGCTGATTCTTTAGCATTATTACCCAAAAGGAAAAATCAGAAATCATTGTATGTCCCTCGTTGCATTCCCAATATCAGTAACTTATAACGGTACTTTCACTAGTGGCTTAATTGCTAAAAGTTTGAACAGTTAGTCCTGCAGTCCAGAAGCGATACCACAGAACAAGCGGCTGAAAATCGGAAATATTAATGAGCTGAAATTACGTTGCTGGCTGTTGCTAAGATTAACGAAGCTATCAGTATCTGGAACAAATAGCCCTAATTACCTCAAGGCTTTTAAATTCTTTCCACGAAAGATCTAGTATTCAAATCATTAATGAATAATTCCTCAATAAATATATTCTGTGCCATTATGAAAAGCATTCGATATAAATTTGATGAAATTGAAATGTTTTGTAAGTTCACCCGAATCCAGATGTTATTTTGTTAAATGAAACTTAGGTCAGTAAAGAATGGATTGGACCTGGTACGTAAATCTTTCACACATTAACTAATTTGTAGGAATCATTTTCAAGGAGGTAGAACAGTTATCTACGTTGGTAAATGATAAGGTACAAAGGTGTGCTTCAGAATGTTAGTTATAACTTGACAATAGTGATGACATACATCCTCAATAAAAATAATAACATCAATGTAAATTATTTAAATATGCTAAGAATTAATGGTGCAATTTTGTAGCAATCGAGCAGTTAGTTAAAATTATTATTTTTTTTTTTCTTAAATTATTTGATAATCTCATGTAAAATTTAAATTTTATTTTTTTATATCAATTTATAGAGTTTATATTTTTATATTCAAAATAACTAAAACTGCTTGGTTTGAATTCGGCGCAGGCAAAGGGTTAAAGGGAATTCCTGTATAGTAGAGGTAAAACCTGTTAGATCGTGGAGCGGTGAACAGGTCGCGAGTTGGTCTGGGGAGTCTTGTGCGGTGCGTGGTGAAAACTCGAACGTTCGTCGAGCTCGCGGCGTTCTAGTGAGTATCAAATAAGATGTGTTAACGTGTCTCCGTATTTCGCTCCACCGTTTTGGTCCAAATTCTGGATATTGAAGGAGAATTCAATGTTAAGCTTCGGGAAATAGAATGTCCGCGCCATATAGTTTGCGTGTGTAGTCTGATGGAATGTGCTGAAGATTTGCATTGTGCATGCTTGCGCAAATTTTTAAATCGCCGAAGAAGATGGAGCGGAAGTACAAAGGAAAGTGACCGCCAAAATCCATTTCGGGATCAGAGTGGGAAAAAAGTTTTGTGTGCGGGACGATGATAAATTAATATATATTGCGAACAGGACCCTGCTCCATAATGGAAATAAAATAAAATTCATTTGTTCAGTAGTTTTAAGTCCAAACTAAACTAACTCTGAGTAAAGTTTGAAACCTTATTAATATTTTCTCAACTGCCCAAGCGCATACAACACAATATTCATTAATAAATCTCAACCCCATGTGACGCAAGTGGATTTAAGAAGAAAATTATCGTGGTACGGTGACATCAAAAACGCATGGGTCGTTCAGTATCCGTACCCTTTTGGCTGTGTTAAATATGTTAGGCCGCGCGGTGCAGTTGCTGCAGCAAACACTTTCGACAATCAACTTTTATTTGGACGCTCTGTTCAAGTGAAACCATATTTTGATCCGAACTGCTGTATTAATTCTCGTGGAAGTTATGTAGATTCAGTGCAATGTCTTCACTGTCTACAATGGGGACATATTGCTCGACATTGTGCTTTTCGCGCGAAACTTCGCACAGATTGCGATAAAGGAAATAAAAAAGCGGTGTGCGATCTTGGGGTATTTTGAACAAATTGGCTGATGGCTTGGATAATTATTCCTTGCAATGTTTTATGCACAATTTCGGTCCATTATCTTTGATTTGGCAGGGAAGAACATAACGCCGAGCGAATTGAAGGGAGAAACGCGGAAAATTGTTCGTTAGATTTGCTTGAAATACTTCGAAAAAGAGTGTGAGTGTAAGCGTTCCCCAACAACCGAGTGTGTGAATCAAAACACACACACAAAAGCGAGTTATGTAGAGCCAGCAACAAGCAGTGCCCTGGGAAAAACAGCTAGCGTTAACAGAGACGAAGGAGGAAAGGAACTTTAAATTATTCTGAAAGAGTTGGGAAAAATATTGATTAAAAAAATTTTACCAACCGTGATTGAACGACGATTTGGAATTGGGAGTGGAAAGTTTAGCGAAATATTAGGTGTGCGAGTGACACGAGTCATGATCAAGGAAAATGGTTTGAACGCTAGACTGTGAAAGATTAATAAATTCTATCTACGAGTGGATCAGAATGCAACAATTGATGATGCTTATAGACAGCATGTTGCTTACTTGCACAAGACCAGATATTTAGGATGATGTTGATAAAAGTGTTTAATTTTATATCAATCGAAGATTTTTACATTTGCTGCTGGTTCACTCGGTTATTTTTGAATATTCAGTTGTATACAAATGTTTTTAAATGTTTATTAAACATAGAATAATCGCCAGATTACCTAATGCGGATGAGTTAATCGAAAACAGAAATTAACTAAAGGCTGTTTGTATTACTTTTTTTTTGAAAATTGGAGCAGTGTTTCAATTTATTTTGTTGACTATCCGATCTAGTTGTTGTAATGGAAATAATCGCTAAGATTTCGGAGCTCTTTCGAATTCAGTGGAATGTTAAGGAGCTGTTAAGAAATGTTCTACTTCTTATTAGACGGGCTATTATTTATGATTTTAAGTCGTCATGTGTACATAAAAGACCATCAGCACCAACAAATCGACCGAACCCTATACAGCCTTCAAAACTAGTTCTCCGTCATCACCAGATCTTCAGCGAGCGCTCGTTCAGGATACTGGTGAGTACCTGTTTATTTTGATTTGTACAATTTTTAGTAAATATATATTTGAATATTTTTTGTAGATATATATCCATTTTAAATAGATTTAGGAGATAAGTTGTTGGATAAAAAATTTTCAACTTAAATAAAAATATTTTTACAATTGGGCGAATATTCAAAATCCAATTTGAAAAAAAAAAGGAATTTTTTTTTTGATATAAAAATTAGTTAGGGGAAACACTAAATAATTTTAAATTATATATAAAGTGGTAAAGTGTATATTTGGATGGTCTTTAATATTTATATATATTTGGTATGGATTGATTAAATAAAGATGAATTAATACCCGGTACCCTTCAGTCTTTTCATTTCTTCTCTTTTGACCGGGTATAGGATCCGGTACGGTGGCAGGCTCACACCCTCAAACATGAGCCAGCCGCTGGGTACATATTAACTTCTTTGTTTCGGGTGACGGCGTGGGTTGAGTGGGCCGAGCAAGGTGCTTCTTTATGACATATGATTACAGTCTTCCACAAAAGTCAAGGTACAGTGATAAATATCATGAAAATTGTTTGATATTTTTATTTAAAAAACCTATAGTGATAAAATTTTTTTTGGTATTACTTCAACTATAATCATTACACTTTAAATTCATGTAAAACAAAACGAAAATTCTGTCGTATTAATATATTATTACATATGATGTGTTGGAAAGTCAATGAATGAAGTCCACAAAAGTCATGGTACACCTAAAGAAAAATCATACAAATTGTAATCATAGTCTTGCATAGTTATTTGAATTATACTTTTCTTAATATTTTGTCGGATATCCTTTCATCTGAATTACTGACTTCAGTCTTTTAGGCATAGAATATACCAATTTTTTAGTAAATTCGCTGCTGATTCTGGCCCACTCCTCCAATATAACATCCTTAAGCTGCGCCTTGCTTGATATCACTCTTTTTCGGATTTTTGTCTCAAGCTCATTCCAAAGATGCTCTATAGCGTTCAAATCAGGGCTTTGAGGCGGTGTAGCAAGCATGCGAGTATTGTACAATAGCCACATTCGAACTTTATGCGCAGTGTGCTTAGGGTCATTGTCCTGTTGAAACAAGAAATCTTCTCGCATACCTAATTTGGCTGCACTTTGTTTCATGTTGTTTCGTAGAATCTCTAAATAAGAGTTCTGATCCATAGTGTTTTCGATGAATGTCAGATTTCCAACTCCAGCAGCAGCCATGCAACCCCAAACCATAACACCACCGCCTCCATGTTTTACTGTTTTAATAGTGTTCTTGGGATTAAATGCTTCTCCTACTTTTCGCCAGACCCTCTTATGCCCATTTACACCAAATATACAAAATTTAGACTCATCCGAAAATAAAACATTATCCCAAAACGTTATTGGTTTGTCAATATATGCTTTTGCAAATGTTATTCTTTTTTGTTTGTTTATGGAACTTACAAGAGGTTTTCTTCTAGGCGTACGAGATGAAAATCCAGCTTCTACGACAGCTCTACGCACAGTTTCTGCGCTAACCTCCTTCTTATCATTAATTCCAAGAACATCTCAGATTTTTCTACAGCTTAGAAATGGATCTTGTTTTACCATTTGCGAAATTTTTCTCTTGTCCTTTGCACTTAGTTTAGATGGACGACCTGTTCGGGGCACATTTTCCACTCTATTTTCCTTCTTAAATCGGTTTATCACTTTTTGAATGGTTGACCGACTTCGCAACACTAGTTCAGCTATTTCAGAATATGATTTGCTCTGATTTAAATGCAGATTAATAATTATTTCACGCTCCTTAATACTCAACTCCTTTCGACTCATTTTTAAAAAATTTTATTAAATAAAAGATACACCACGAATATGGACGCGATATTAAAGACAGCGGCCTACGGTTGTTAACTCACTCTGATAATATGTACTTGGGGGATTCCCCTTTTTACAAATAACAGGGCATTTTCTGCAACTGTACCAAGACTTTTGTGGAGTAGAAAAGAGACATTGCCAACAAAAAATTATTGTCTTCAATGATCATTATTGCCGAATCCCTTTGAATTTATGAAAACTTAAATTCAACAGAACTCGTATTATTACCATTTCATAACTTTTGGTTTTCAAATAAAAATATTGAATCAGTAATACAATTTACAGTTACCGATTCTCTGTACCTTGACTTTTGTGGAAGACTGTATGTAATCGAATTGCATAGTTCTATGGCATAAATTGGTCACCGGGGTACTTCTCTTCTGATGGGAAGGCTCATGAAAGTTAAGTTGTATGAGTTTTCCACTCAGAAGAGGAATACCTGGCCACTGCAACAATCATGGATTTTAATCCGGTTGGGTGGGTGTGCAGGGGCTCCACCATCAGCCGGTTTCCCTTCTCTCATTTGTGAGCCATGACCCTCGTCAGGTAACGACGAAGTTACCCTAAGCCCGCCCCTTTTTACTTGTTTCACTTGTTCTCGGAACAAATCCTTTTTCTCCGGTATGGTTGCCTACAATTTTTGCGACTTCGGTCGCCTTTCTTTTGTTCGACCCCAGAAATTCGTGAATGCGAAATTCTTTGTAGTGGGTCCTTGTGCTGGGGGAATGAACCCGCCCCACGACACCACAATGCTAGCCTGCCAGCGCATTCACGCGTCCCCAGACAAGGGCATTCTCAGCAGATATTGACACCTTCTTCTGCTGAGGCAGCAGACCATCGCTGCAGTCCTTTACGGACTTTTGAACATATCTTCTTCACTACAATTTATTGAATAAACAAGCTAATAAAATAACGGATACGGATACGCTTTTTAACCAGCTTGTAAATTTGATATCATATTGTCCGATTCCTCAGAATTAAATCACGGCACTCATTTTCCTTCTGCATATGGAGGTAAACATTTTTGTTGCCAATGGAATTATATATATATATATATATATATATATATATATATATATATATATATATATATATATATATATATAGGAACGATCATTGAACTAACTTTTCCTATTTTTGGATTTTTGTCCGATTAAAAGATGATGACATTTGTAATGTGACGCCTACGCCCGGGAATCGGAGTGATTCCGATCCCGAACCCTGGCACCCGGCCAGATATGTATGACTTCGAAATGGAAGCAGACTTTATCTTTCGTGCAGCCATCATTGCGCCGAAAATATTTTTCTTCAAATATTTATATTTGTGGAAAAATATTTTCTGTCAATGTGAGCCGCTGAAGTAAAACTCTGATACATTTCGAAGCATATCTATCCGGCAATGCCTCCCACGAGTTGCCATCCAAATGTCAAACAGGCAGAACGTGTTCGCCGGTTAGCTGTCCGTCGAATTAAAACTCTCGCGAGGGTTAGCGGATTAGCGGTAAGTCCGAAAAAAATTAGCGTGGCGTGCATATAACGCAATCTAAATTTATCCACAGGAGGAGGTAGCAAATGGGTGACTTGGCGAGCATATGAACCTTGTTTTGGGAGTCAAGCTGCACTGGACAGAAAAAAAAACATAGCGAGCGGCTTGGAGAAACACATTTCCAATCTACCGCAACGCCTATTAATACGCGGTCATCAGGTAATTGTTACAACACATGTGTATGGTGATCGGCGTGATGCACACTATATGATAAACGGTATCAAAGTCGATTAAAGTGTTCTACAGTGAATGTGTCCTGCCCACACTGATTGCGAGCATTTCATTCTTTTCGGTATATATTGCTGTGGGAGGAGATCCAAATTGTTCATGGAAATTCGGATTATAGACCGTTTTCACCGATCACCTTCTAGTTGGATTTGCAGATCTCGCTGCAGTGGTTACGTATAAGTTTTTAGAAATAAGCTTATCTACCTGCAACCACTGTATATAAGTATCACATATAGGAAAAGAAAATACAGTTCTGCATGCCCTCGTTCTGAACAATCAAGTTTCAGTGATACCAAAGGCCGTTGATACAGCTCATTTGCAACCGAATCCATGCAAACATCAAGAAGGAGAAACAAAAATCTGGCTTGAAGAAAGAAAAACTTTGTTAATATATGTACATTATACGATTTTCACGATATATATATATATATATATATATATATATATATATATATATATATATATATATATATATATAAAAATATTTAGAGCCTACTGAGGGTAAAAAAAAACCAGGTTACAGGAAGGTGCATGTTAATGTACTCGGCAAAATTAAAGATCGAACCGGGATTCCCGTTTAAAATACGCCAAAGCTAACAAATTCTCACCTTACAACTAACACTAGATAACTCCAGTGTTGTAAATAAATAATGTACAACAAGGGATAAATTTTAGAAGGAAAATGCATTGACAATGTTTTGAGCGGTATTTGCGCTTTCTTTGATAAAATTCGTAGTGAGTAATGATGTGGACAACAAAGAAACTTCCACAATATATCCTGCTGATGGCCTTAGAAAATGTCAAACAATTTATATTACCATAGAATTTTCCATAAATGATTTCATAATTACGAATAACATGTAATGATATTTCATATCACGCCACATACACCAAATACCGAATAGAATAAAACCGGTTTGATCATCGTAATGTTGTCAATTAGAAACGATGAATTTTGTAGGGATGAAGTATTGCTCGCAAACATACATTAGCGCCTAATTTATTCTAAATTTACCGCTGAGAAACCTTTCAATGAACTGTTATAGCACTTATCCATGTTAGTCATATGACTCATCCTTAAGAAACAGCAAAAGATATTCGACTTAGGCTTTTAGATTAAATAAACATATATTAAAATAGGTAAAATATTAGTGGGATCCTCAGGCTTTTTAAATTTTCATGGTTTCATCAATTCCATCAGTCAGGATATGTTATTTACACTGACATAAGACGGTTTCAGTTCCTGAAGGTTGTCTATTGGAAGAACGGAATCCTGTTGAATACTTAGTTGTACAAACTTGTTCTCTATACTACTGCAAATATACGAGTACTTGTTTGAAACATTCGAAAACTTTATGAAAAAAAAAAGGAAAAATTTAAAAATATAGTAGTTATATTTTGAGGAAATAAGAAAAAGAACGAAACAAAAAGATAATGATATATTGATTAATTGATAATTTGAGAGAGCGAGAGGAAGGTTGATGTGCAAGATGAGACGTCCAGATATACAGAAGTTAAAATGGACATTCATCAATCAAAAATGAACTAAAAATGAACTAAACGAGGTTAAAGCTGATTGAAACAATTTAAGATAAATTGAACCAAACTAATAAACATTTCTTTTTAATCAATACGAATAAAACCGTGGTTAAAATAATTTATCGTATATAAAAAAAAAATGGGTTACCATTATCAAAAATTATTTAAGAATAAATAGAGTAAATGAAATGAAATTCAAATGAATCATCATTAATCAACAGCATCAAAAAAAAAAAAAAACCAAATTAAAACTTATTCCAATAAATAAAAACAAGTTAAACTAAGCTAAAATAAATTCGATAAATCGATTAAGACATCTTGTTTCTAACCATGGAAAGGCTCTTATTTTGCTAGTAATATTCGCGTGCTATATGGATTCCTTCCTAATGTTTTCACCGTTTCGTTTGGAGGTTCAATTTTTAATAACTACTAAACGGAAATGGTTTTCCTATACATGCTTCTATGGAATTGTCAGAGCATATCAACCAATTTTATTTCTATCGGTACTAATGGAGTAAAGGGAACAATGTTTGAGGAAGAAGCTCTATTTCGATGCATCCTTCTATAATTTCCTTTTTGTTCAAAATGAGACGTTCCATGTTTAACCGTCTATACTAGATTGTAATGCACATTATTCCAGTAAATGCTTATAATACTTAGATTTTAATTTCAAACCGAGTGCGTTTAAATGCTACCCTGGATTTATATGCGTAATTAAAGCACTTTTGTTTCAAACCTTTTCCTTTTTTTTTTAAATTTTAACTGATCTTCTTAAATTAAGATGCTTTGAACAAAGGTATTTGAAACGTTTCGTAGTATTTCGTCATTTTCTGAAATTATTTTGTTAAAAACTAGAGTTTGGGTTAAACATTCTTTGCGGAACCTAGGCAAGTCCTATAAATTATAATTTTTGTGGAATGAGTGAATTGTGCTTATATATTACAATATTTAGCCTATTAGTTATTATTATCAATAATTCAAATGGATGTTAATACAGATTCCATAGTTATACAGGGGTAGAAAAGTAACTTAAAATAATTTAAACCAAATAGGCTATATAAAATTAAAGTAAAACCTATAAACATTGTTTAAGTAAGGAGTAATAAAATGAAGTACTAAAGGAGCCATAAGCCTTTCCGTTCCGCATGCTCTTTCTTTTACAGCGGAAGTGATGACCGAAGGTAAGTATGTCTTGAAGAGGGTTAGGTTTTTATAACCTGCTGATGATTGATTTCGAGTCGGTTATGGTCCGCGGTACCCTTGTTTGCGCTCGTCTTTTTTATTAGAGTAGGTTATTTTGGACTTGAGGTAGTTTAGCTTGTTTTCTGGTACCGCGTCGGTGATTCGGTAACGCGCCTATGGTTTTAGATTTTGTAGTATTTTGAATTGAGATCTGTGGAGAGATCACATCCAGAACTAACGTAACGTAGGTTTCCTGTTCTGGATGAGTAGTTGTTGACGCGTTTGTAAATCGGGCATGTAAATCGGTGGCTGAGTTACGTAACTCGGACTTAGTCTGCTCGCGTAAGACCCGCGACCGAAACTCCTCTCCGAACTAGCTAGCCTACAAGCAGTCACCACGGAGTAGACTAAGTGTGACCGGACTTGTTGACCTGAAAATGTTGAAACGAATTGCATTGACGGTCATGCATTTCAAGGATAGATAGTCTTGAGTGTCCGCATAACTTTTTGTATTGAATCATGTTGGACAGACGGCCATACGTTTCAAAGACAGATGATATTTGGTGTATGAATATCTTTTTGGGTGTTCAATCGTATTCGGCAGGCGGCCATACGTTGTAAGGAACAGACGGACTTAATGCTTTTTGCGTTTGAAATTTTATTCGAGAGCCAGTTAACAATTTAAAACGAAGATAATTTTAGTCGCGACACTTGTTCCGTGAACGACCAGCATTAGGTGAATGGTTGTTATAGCCTACAGCAAGGAAGGTTTTCATATTTGTTCATTGACGAGATTATTTTGAAGTGTATTTGAAGGCCATATGTCTCCCTGCATTCCAGAAATCGCTAAAAAATTTCAGCTATGGCGCAAGTTAACGTTGTCGGGAGGTCAGAAACTGATGTAAAGTCCATGCTAGACGAGCGAAACTTACCCATCAAGGGTAGTGAATCAGCTCTGTGTGTGTGTGCGGCCTAGAAGCGCAATGAAGCGCACAACAGATGGTTTAAATTCATTGACGGTGATGGAACTGTGACAACGCTTGAGGGATTTGGAATAACCAACTGGTGGCAAAAACGCGGTTTTCCGCGAGCGATTGAGAGCAGCCACAACGATCGAACCGGAGGATGATGATGACGACTTAGAAGGAGATGAAGAAGCGCACGAAGAAATACATTCTTTACGTAGTTCGATATCACATGACCGTATGGTGTGAACTATGCGAAAAGGAGTAACCTCAACCTCAATCATTCGTGATGTGGAAGAGTTGCTCAAGACATTTAGCGGCAATACTAATCAAAATATCAAACAGTAGATGCGGAATTTTGAGGAGACAGCAGAAATATTTGGCTGAAATGACATCCTACAGATGGCATATGCAAGAAACTATTGCGTGGTTCTGCTAAATTCTTCGTCTGTTTTGAGTGCCACGCAAAATCTAAGAATGATCTTTGTAGATAATTATGTACCTAGTGTGGAAATGTCGTCAGTAATAAGGACATTCACCAACAATTGAGTGATTTAAAAAAAATATCAACCGAAAGTTATCATCAATACATTTATCGTGTATTGTATATTGCCAGTCATGCAAACATTGAATTTGAAGCCAAAATCCAATACATAATTGACGGTGTACAAGATGATGAGCGTCATAAAACCATATTGTACGGTGCGAATTCTATCAAGGAGCTACGGCAGAAATTTATATAGTATGAAGCTCAAAAGACGCTGTATAAGTTCAGAAACATTTTCTAACACTTTAATCTGTTAGATATGAACACTTTGAGGTCATTTTAGATTATTGAAATAAAGTTACAATTCCCTTGTGGACCACAAATGTTGATTTAGAATAAAAATCAAGAGTTTGATGGTAAAAGCGATTTTTTTATTCTACAACACACACGGATGTATTTCGGTCGGTATTGCCAACCAATTTAAGCGCTATACGCGAAACTACTAATGAAACTACTGAATAAAATTGAAGTACATTAACAATTAACGGCTTGTTGGTTCTATATAATTTAGTCGGATTAAAAAAATGAAAAAATCTGCTATCAGACTATGGTCAATATAAAATTACTGTCCTGTTATGTTTTAACCACATATAATATATAATAATCGATGCAAAATAAAAGTAGCCGTTAACACATTATTTAGCCAATTGAAATAAACTTGAATTTATTGGGCTATCGTCGATATTAATTAGATTATCCGTTATATGCATGAATAACGATTCATACGCGTCGTGTTTTCGCGGATCAGTTACTGTTTTTAGCAATTTAAAATTATTTGTAAACGATCCCGTGTAGTGTCTTCCGGTATTGTTTAAATCCAATGCATGTGCACCAACCCCTTTGTTAATGTCTTTGTTTTTTATGTATCGTTCAAGCTCCTTCAGGCGAACTTCAACAGCACGTTTTGTTTGTCCAATCTAGTTTTTATGTTATCACATTCTGTGCAATTGACTTGGCAGATTCCGCTTTTTTGTTTTGGCGAAGAAGGATCTTTCGGAGAACCAAGTAATGAGCGAAGCTTGCGGGTATTGTTATGTACAATCTTCAGATTCGCTTAGCTGAATTCCTTTTTAGAGGGTTGGAAATCATAGGGACATATGCCAAGGTTACACGTGATTTGTTATGGTTTGCTGTACGGCTTTGGTTGAAAAGGGTTGAAGCTCTTTCTCTTTTCGTTTTTTGCATGCATTTGGCAATCAATTTGTCCATTGGCGCTTTATCGTATTCATTCATTTTAGCTAAATGTACGATATGCTCATATTCATTCCTATAGTCTGCCAGTGATAAGGGCAATTTACACATACGATATATCATCTATCTAAATGCTGCGATCTTGTTCTGATGTGAACAAAATGAATCTTTGGTGATATATCTATCCTTGCGTTGTTGATTTTCTATGTATCGAAAATTTAATTTTTCGGCCGTCACACGTAATATTAAGATCCAGAAAGGGCAGCGTTTAAATACTTTGATTTCAAACGCGTCTTTTGAGATTAATGAAATAAAGTTACAATTCCCTTATGGACCACAAATATTGATTTAGAATAAAAATCAAGAATTTGATGGTGAAAACGGTTTTTTTTATTCTACAACACTCACGGATGCATTTCGGTCGGTATTGCCACTTTATTATTCTTTTGAGCTTTGATGACGGAAAAAACTTCATCCAGAGTAGGTGGGGCCAATGGAACCCCTCCGGGAATATCTATAGGCTCTGATGTTCTTGAGCTGCGTGGAGGATTTAGGATGTTCTTAAAATATGATGCTTATTTTTCCTTAATTCTGTTTTCATCGGCGATGGTGTTGCCGATGTCATCACGGCAGAGCGTGGTTACTGATAAAATAGTTTGATCAAGTAATGATCTGAGTTAAAAATGGCTCCTCAGTATGTTATGTACATACGTCAAGTATGCTTGAAGGCTAGCGTTGTTGGATCATAACATACATCTGGTTTTGTGTGTTGTCATCCGGTGATACCCAAGTAGATTTCGGCTGGCCGTTGTCATTTGTTTCATCGTGGAGGCTATACCCTTCAGTCGTTCCCCAATGAGACAGATCATTGAGAAACTTAGCGTTGAAATCACCCAGTTGTTTTTGTGTTATTTGTAGGCAATGAGTCGACTCTCTAGGTGATTGTAGAGTGCTTATTTTGTTTATTTGTCCTTCTCTTTGGTCGGCACGTGTACATTTAACAGCCAAATTTGGAAGAACTCCACTTTTATATGGAGCACACACCACTGTTCATTAATTACCTTAAAATCAATAACGCCCGATTTAAACGCCCTATCCACAATGAAGGCCACTCCAAATTCTCGCTTTTCAACAGGCCTCCTACTTTTGAATAGTGTTGGCGATCTCATATCTTGAATATCACTTCCAGTCCAATCCGCTTCTGCATTGCCAGTATTTTTAATTTATATTGGCTAGCCTGTTGTAAAAGGTCTTTAACAGCGCCAGGGTTGCTCAGTGATCTAACATTCCAGGATCCAACGCTATAGCCTTTTTCCGGTTGCGTGGTCGTTTCCGTAGATCCAATCCATTCCCAGACTCTGTTGCAGGCTTCGAATTAATAAAGTATTTTATAGAGATGGGGAGTTAGCCCATTGCCCAACTTCCATTCCGGCGGCATGGTCATTACTTTCAATTCCGTTATCAGGTGCAGAAAACTCACCTTCATCCTCTTACGTCACCACAAAAGACGTGCAAGTAAGATTTAGTAGCAGAGCTGCATGTGTATTAGCAGTTATTGCCATTTCTCCATAATTTATTTCCTCACTAATAAAATTTCATTCTTTACTATACTAACAAAAATTTTTTCTTCCTTTCTACAATACTTACAAAATGTTATACCATTGCCCATTACAACAATATTAATGAAAGCTCTCAACTGCGCAATTGAACTTGTCTGTTTGATGAAAGAGATTATCGGAAGTTGGCTTAGATGCCAGCGCAGCAAAGTCTCAATCTGGGGTCTATTGGGACCATGGGTTCGAGTCTCCTGGGCACAGGAGAGTCTTTATAGTTTCATCAAAAGTAATTATTTCCGTATGTATGATGATTTGCGTATAACTAAGCGTTATCATGGGTACAAGTATATGCAAATAGCCATATATGCGATTGGAATTGTTGCATTTTTTGAAAGTGAAAAGATGAATGGAGAAACGGGATTAAAGTGTAATGAAATCGCGTTACCTCGGTAAGACAGCGGGTAATTGGGAAATATAGTTACGAGATTGGTGGTGAGTTTTTGATTTGGATTCGGGGGCGAGAGTTTTAAGGCGACGGGTAGATTGAATGTTGGTGGAAGAGGAACAAGCGCTAGCCACTAGCTTTCTGTTGTCGATTTTAATTCCAAATTTTATTCGTAATTTAAGTTTTGAAGAGTTTCGCACAGTGATTTTGGTTTGTAGTGATAGCAAAATAATGAAACAAATATGTTTTTCCAATTTCAACCCGTGACATTGTGAAATGAAAGAAGAAATTTAAAGTCATATGTCCAATGCGCTGATATCAAAAGACGCAGAATTTGATGATTTGTACAAGCGTAAAGAAAATTTCCGGCTTTTAACCAAAGCTTGACACTTATAATATAAATTGTAACGAACTAAGACTTATTATGGGTTAATATTTATGGATTTGCAACAAGAACCCAAAGTACTCTTTGAGCAAAACGAAACGCTTGTATGATCCGTGAATTGAAAGGAGTTAAAAAAATTAATGATATAAAGTGCATGCAATTTAAAATTGACGCAAAATAAATGCACAGAAAACAATAAATAGAAAAGTTGAATAAATTGAAAGCCCAATACCTAGGCAATAAAAGTGTCGGAGTTCTTAAACTGTAAAAAAAAACAAAAAGTATCGTTTCCCAAGGGACCATGCTACATAAGGCAAGTACGAAGTACTTATACGCGTGATGAATATTTTGTAGTGTAGCTTCGTGGCACGACAAGACCTCACCTCATATGATCCTGCAAATAGCTAGACAACAAGCACGCGTACGCGGTCGTCAAGCGATTCCAGTCAGCTGAGCTCGATCTTCTTTATAGTTCGCTGATACTTGTGCCAGATCATCGGTAACCATGGTCTGTACAAACTTAAGCACTTAAAATCATTAAAAAGGCGTGTAAATAATATTTTTATCCATATTGGATATGGTCATGTACATGCTTCAATTCAGAAATAATAAAAAAACATTTTATTTATCTGGAAAAATGCTTTTGATCGTGCATTCTAGCCCACTGATGAAAGCTGTCAGCAAGTTTCTTTTCGTTTCACGTTCGTATATATGAATTCAATAGTTGATACCGTAAACAGGCTCTTCTTTTTTATTGTTAAACAATTTTTACCCAGTCTGGTCGGCGTGACATGAATATTGGTAAAATTCTAAGAGTGCTTATTTTTGTACTAAGCCAACATATTCGGTTCAGTAGATAGTCGGATGAAAATTTATCACAAGAAACTCAAAAAATCATATTTATTTATCATAATAGCACTGGAAGAGCTTTTGCAACTATGCAGAATTGCAATAGCATACTATCCATTTCTTTGTTTCCAAAGTTCTTAAAGTGCAATTAAATTCAAATTATCGTTCCCACTAGAAATATCGGTTGTTATTAACAGGCAATAATATATTTCGCTAACCAACAAACTTTGCTAATCTTTAACACGAAATTGACAAAATTTCAACGCAGATAATTGATTTTTCGCTTCACATTTAAACGCATACAAATGCAAGCGCGAAAAAATGTTCTGATACAAGCTCATATATGGGCCGGAACTATATCTAACATTATTTCGCTAAAGGTAAGACCCGTCTGTTTTCTGTCCTCTCTTGTCTTCAATTTACATTGCACCATTAATTTCCGTTCTTGTGGTTTGTGAAATCCAGGAGTAAACGTACTTGTTTAGTTATTGTACTTGTTCAGTTATTGTACTATAATAAAACTTGAGGAGATCATCCTCCACTTGCTTGCTAGTTGCAAGATGAAACTGCAAGTGCCAGAGTTCTCCAGCGACATGGAGATAGATGAGGGTGAAAGTTCCACGGTGGAGGCTATCGGAAAGTCGGAAGCCAGAAAGAGGCTGATGGGGTTTCCAGCGCAAGAGCCCACGTCAAAGCTATCAAAGACCCTTGAAGTGGGCGAGCGGGATTTTCCCCAGCTCAAAAAGGTGGCGAAAATAGCTTCGGATAGTTTTTCGGGGACCATACTCAAGCTGGGTGGAAGGCTGGGCCTAGAGAGAAATTAAGGGAAATCGAAGCCCAAGTAGCCAAGCATGGCTGCTACCAAAAAGGAGAGACTACCTCCCATAGTGTGCTATAGGCTTGCCCTGAAGACTTTCAGGGATAGCGTCAAAAGGGCATGCGCATGAAACTCTAAGAAGGAGCCAGAGTTCAACGTGATGGTGAACAGCTCCTCACAAACTTCACTCCACCCTAAAATAGCTGAGGAGCACAGCAGCCTTTTTAATTTTCTGAAGTGTGCGAAGGTGGCCTGCTACACCTACACCATTCCAGGAGAGAGAAAATTGACTCTCCTTCCAAAAGGCGTGCGTAGCTCATACGACGAGAATGATGTCGTGGCTGAGCTGAAGGAACATCTCGGGGAAGATATCCTTTCAGCTAAAAGGTTCTTCACTGTAACCTCTAGGAGGAAAAAAAGGACGCTTTCATCCTTCCAAGTCCAGTTCAAACCTGACTTTGAAGTGAAGAAAGCAATGGACATAATCCTATTGTACCAGTAGATACAATGGGAGCGTCTGCAGAAAAATTGCACTTCCCAGTGCTTCAACTACCAAAGATTTGGGCGCGTCGCTTCTAACGGTAGACTCGAAGCTAGATGCGTTAAATGTGACAAGCAGCATAAGTCCATGGAATGTCCAATCTCAAAGGACGAGATAAAAGAGGAGATCTTCTGCGTCAACTGCAATGCTAAGGGACACCCTGCGAGTTTCAGAGCTTGTCCTAAGGCAAAAGAAGTTGAAGAAACGAGGAAGAACCTCCAAAAGAAAAAAGAGGAAAGGAGGGGTTTCATCATCGCCTCTATAAAAAATACTGTACGTGAAGGGGTCTCGTACTCTAGCCTTTTGCAAGGTGCAAAGAAGCAGCCTGCCTCACAGCCTATATGGCAACAAAAACAGCAACCAATGCAACAACCCCAGCAGTCGCAGAATGACCGAAATGCGGGTTTGAGAGTCCTGTGCCAATTGTTTTGGCAGTCAGTCGACTGCCAACAATTTTTCGGGTGTGACTTGTTCACACTCATTCGAAAAGTGGACTCAACTCACTGACCCTAGTGAGATAAAAGCTGCATACTTGGAATTCGCCTTCAAAGTATGTTGTCGTGATGAGTTCCATTAAACTTTCCATCCTCAACATATATTCACTAGCTCCACGCTATAAAAGGAATTTCGTTCAAGAATACTTGAACGCCCATAAACCAGCCTTCTTGTTTATATCGGAAATAAGACTCAACGAAAGACACAGAGTGCATCTGGGGAAATACAAGATCATCAGGCGTGATGATCCAGATGGAAGTCTTGGCGTTGCTATGACTTACAAAGATAACCTGAAAGTGCAAAGGCACTGTTTTCCAAGTCTGAAATGTATTGAAGCAGAAATAATAAACTCCATGCTTGGAGGGTGCACCTTTACGTTCGTGGGGATCTATGTTCGACATGGATACTCGGTGAGAGAAATCATATACGACTAGGAAACAGTGATTACTCTGTGCAAAAAATTCGATTTCTATGCCATGGGAGGTGATTTCAACGCGAAGCATCCCTCGTGGGGAAATATCGCATCTAATGGCTATGGAACAGCTATCTCTAACTGGGTTCAATCAAATATGGATCTCATATTGACTGCCCCAAAAGAGCCTACCTTCCGCTGAATCTCGTCTATCATTGACTTCTTCATTGTGTCTGCCAATCAGGTAAATCTCTCCAACAGTTTAGGAATTTCGAGTGTAGAGTTCTTGACGACGAGTCTGACGATCATTTGGTTTTTTTTTGTGGTAGGGAGGTGAAGGCATTTACGCCCACCGAGTCTGGCAGTGTGGGACTCCCATGGAGGATACCCTTGGACTACCCACTAAACTCCTCCCCTGTCAATCTGAGAACCTAGCCTGGAACCGTTTGACACATTACTTCGGGCCAGGTCTCGTTTTGTTACGCCGTGGGGCGCCTTCAAGCTGGGGAGCCCCTTTCCTAGCGGGAAGGGAGAGGGGAAGAGGAAATGCCAGAAGAGCGATCCCCCAGCCCCAGCGCCGGCAGCTGTGAGTCCCATTTATATTTTAGGACTGCCCGAGCATAATGTGCCACCTGGTTCCATTTGTCAACCGATTCGAACATCACCGCAACTATATTATCCGGGGTGAGCTCTCCCGTCTCCCTGTAGAGTTCCCTTCGCAGCCTGACCCATTTTGTACACGCAAAAAATGTTGGCAGGCATTGTCCTCCTCTCCTGGGCAAAACCGACAATCGAGAGACCGTGACTTACCGATCTTGTGCAGGTAAGACTGAAAACACCCGTGCCCACTCAAAAACTGGGTCAGATAGAAGTCAGTCCCACCATGCCTTCGATTTAGCCACGGTCTCACATCCGGGATGAGGCGCGCAGTCCACCTTCCCTTCGTGCAATTCCCCCAAGACTGCTGCCAATCGTTGAGCGAGCGCTGTCTCTCTTCGCGGAGAACCATCTCCCTCGCTTCCTCGTTTCGGCGCAGGTAAATAGCACGGCGCTCTCTAGCAAGGAGGGCGACACGCCTGCAATCACTATCACCGCCGAGTCGGAGATTGTTGGATACGAAGATGCAGTTCTCAGTGCTACTCTTCTCTGTACCTGTGCCAATCGTTTTCGGTATACCTCCTTGCTGAGAGCGTTGCCCCATACCTCTGCTCCGTACAGTAGCACTGACCCTACAGCACTCATCAAGAGGCGTCTTCTTGATGGGCTGGGTCCCCCTACGTTGGCCATAAGTCGACTCAGGGCCGATATTCCCGAAGCAGCCCTCTCAGCCGTTGCCCTGATTTGCTCAGAGAAACTCATCTTTGAGTCGATCAGTAGCCCCAGGTACTTCACCGCTGGCTTCGATTCGATTTGTATATCTCCAATACTGATCATCCTTACTCTAGAGATTCTCTTTTTTGTCAAGATGACCACTTGGGTTTTCTCCAGTGCTAAACTGAGCCCGCGAGCAGTCATCCAGTCTCTCACTCGGTGCATTAGCATACCTAGCCTAAGTTGCGCTTGTTCAACGGTGTGTTCGGCGACCAGAGCCGCAACATCATCCGCATAGCCGACCAAGCGCGACTCATCTGGCATCTCAAGTCTCAGTAGCCCGTCGTAAGACACGTTCCATAGGTCCGCACCAAGGATAGATCCCTGGGCAACACCCGATGTAATTTCCATCCTTCGCTGGCCCTGTGTCGTGTCGTAGAGCAGGCTTCGGTCCTTTAGGTAGTTCCTCAAAAGCCGCATTAGATATTCTGGAACTTGAAAAGAGTTTTCCAGCGTGTCCAGAATATCCACCCATCTAGCGGAGTTGAAGGCATTTCTGATGTCGAGTGTCACCAACAGGACGATCCGTCGCTTGGTGCGATATATGCCTCTGCCTTTTGGACCGCGTTCACCACCTCTGTAATCGCATCAATGGTAGAACGTCCTGCTCTAAAGCCGTACTGCTGAGGAGATAGGTCCCCAGCAGCACGAATCGCGTCAGTGAGTCTTCCTTTGATGAGTTTCTCTAGCACTTTCCCAGCCGTGTCTAGCATGCATAACGGGCGGTATGCAGCCGGCGATTCGGGGTTTCCCTTCCCCTTGCTGATCAGCACGAGCCTCGCCACCTTCCATCGTACCGGGAAAACCCCGTCCCGTAGGCAAGCGTTGAATGTGCTGAGCAGCAAGTCAGGACAATGGTGATAGACGAGCCGAAACACCTCAGCTGGAACACCATCTGGACCTGGAGCCTTCCTCGCTTTCAAGGAGAGGACTGCCTCCTCCAGTTTCAGCTGTGTGAAGAGTGGGCACTCTACTGCTGTTTCACCATGGACAGCGTCAACACGGACGGGATGGGCGGGGAAGAGTCCCCGCACTATCACGTCCATCTTTCCTGCGTCATGTATACAAGGCTTCCGTAGGGCACCAAGTTTCCCCATGACCAGCCTGTAGCCAAGGCCCCACGGATCCTTGTTCACATTGTCCATTAGGTCTTGCCAGCAGCGAGCCTTGCTACTGTTGATCAGTTTGCGAAGGCATTTCCTGGCTGACTTATATGCTGCCACCTGGTTGCATGCCTCGTCACGGTTCCGCGCCCGTTGAGCCTCACGCCGAAGCTTGTGACACTCCCTCCGCTTTTCAGCGATTTCAGTTGACCACCAGTACATTGGGGGCTTGCCGTGCCGGGGTCTTCGACGGGGCATAGAAGCGCAGCAAGCAGTCGTAATGATGCTCATAGTAGAGTTCACCACGTCTTGAGCTGCCAGTTCTTCCGTTCCCTCTGGAGCTCCCTGCAGCGGCTCACCTGCTGTGAGAGCCACGACGAACCTCTCGACGTCCATTCTTCCAATGTTCCATCCAGTTGTAAACGCCGAGAGCACGGACGTCGGGAGATGGCATCACTTATCTCAAGCAGAATGCACTGGTGATCACTGGCTGAGTAGTCCTCTAATACTTTCCAGTTGTGTATCCTCCGTACTAAGGACTCCGAGGCGAATGTCACGTCCGGTATGGTTCCCTCACAGCCAATACGGCGGAAAGTCGGCGAATTTCTGGAGTTTAGTACGACGAGGGCCGTCCTGGCCACCATTTCCAGGATTCGTTTTCCCTGCGGATCCATCCGAGGCATGCTCCATTCGATTGCTTTAGCATTGAAGTCGCCCCCAACGAGCACTTTACCCTCTGCGTTCGAGACAGCGCCCTCCAAAGCATTAAGCTTGGCTTGGAAAGATGGTATCGGCTCGTTCGGCGTTAGGTACACACTAAAGAAGGTGATCCCTGAGCACCGAACCCACACGAAACCATCCCCCCGTCCACAACTCTCTGCTTAAAAGTCACTGTTCCGAACCCAGGTGGCGGCTGTACCAGTTTCATCAGAATACCATACTGCAGGACTTCTATTATGGTGTTGCTCACTTAGCAGCAAGAAGTCGGCTTTCCTGTCCCTCGCAAACTGCTCAAGCAGATTTTGGGGCAGTTGAACTGCGGTGTAGGCTTAGCTGCAGGATGCGGGTCATCGAAGCTCTGATTTGGCCTTGGCTAGGGCTTCCTGGAACACCCGGCATTTTCCTGATCCCAAGACGTGTCCAAAATCAGGTTTTGGATCAGCATTCTTGCAAAGAATACAGTGTGCCTCCTTCGTACACTCTTTTCTTTTATGTCCCATTTCACCGCATTTGTAACATAGGGAACTCCTATCGGGTCCTTTGCATACTTGTGTGGTGTGACCATAACCAAGGCATTTGAAACATTGAAGAGGCGTTGCTCTTCGCCGCATCGTACAGACAACCCACCCAATTAGTACTTTGCCCTTGTTCAGGAATTGTTCGGCGTCCTTTTCGGTCAAGTCAACTATGGCCATGCGTTGTCCCCTGTTGTTTGCTGGTGTCAGTCTCGCTTTGATCCTTCCCACGCTAGGGAACTCCCTTTTGATGGCCTCTTGTACCTCGGCCAGATCCGTCACGCAGTCAATGTCCCGTATTTCGATCGTTGCCATCGGCTCGAGCGGGGCTATAGTTGCGTTTTTGCCGAGGACTTTCTTTACTGCGTCACAGAATGCTTCTTTATTGCCGGCCTCTGCTCCGAATTCGACCAGTATGTGGCCCGACCGCGTTGGTCGTACTACTTTAATGGTAGTATTGGTGTTTTCGGGCCTTACGTTTCCCCTGATGTCCCGCAGCACCTCCGCGTAGGATCGGCCATCTTGGGGCTTTACAAGCAGTGCCTGCTGCCGGGGTCTTCGTCGGGGCTTCTGCCTCTCCTGTTTTCCATCATGTCCTTTTTAGAATTGGGCGTCCGTGCGAATTTTATTTTCTGGCTTTTTTTGAAGGAGTTTTTTTGCGGCTTTCTTCGCTCCTTTTGTAAGCACTGTCTGGAACCCCTGATCTGGTGCTCCACGCCCGTCAAGCGCCTCTTCCTTCCTTCTTTTATCCCGATCTCCTTCGATTGGGCTAGACGCCATTCTTTTATTGACTTTTAATGATGGAGCTAACTGCATGTCGCCTTTAGATTTCGCCCCAAGCGCCTCTTTAGCCTTCTGTTCATCTTCGGCCCTTAACCAGCTCCTCGGATAGTGCCCTATGCGATCTAGGAGCTCCTCTAGTTCAAGGAGCCCTTCCTTTGCTACTTTGCTAATTTTTGGGGAGTCGCATGTAGCTTGTATTCTTTTCAGAACATCTCCCGCTTTTCGAAGTAGTCTTTCCTCTTCGTATCGCTGGGCCACAATTGTACCTTGCAACCATCCTTGGGAGAGGTTTTCGCGTTCCGTTTTCGAGTGCAGTATTTCCGCCACATTTTCAACGGTGGCGGTACAATCACGCGGTGTCTGGTCACTCTTTGCTTTTAGTACCGTAATCTCCTCGTTTGCTTCTGGATTTTTCGTTGCAATGTCGGGATTTGTGACCCTTGCATCAGTCGCTTTAGCAGCCGTGACAATCGAATTTTCGGTGCTCTTTATGTTATCTTACACTGCTCGAACACCTGAAGCATCTTGCTGAGTCTCCCGCTTCTCCTTAATAGGACGCTCGGGCGTTCGCATCATTTTTTTGCTGCGCCCAAACGCCGCAGGAATCTCAGTTTGCACCAGACTGTCTGCTGTTCTCCGTTTTTCGTCTACCGTCACTGTCGTCGTGTTAGTCTTCGTTATTTTCGTGGTTAGTACAGCTCTCGATGTACTGTTGACATCGTGGCTGCAACCGCTGGTTGCGTCGTCGTTATTATTTTTGGTTTCATTTTTTGGATGTTTTTGATCTTTTGATTTTGTTTGCTCCATTTTATTGGGTTCCCCCTCGGAGCTGCTATCTCCGTTCGTGTGTGTAGTCGCCTTTTTGGTCCCATGGTTATCTTTGCTGAGCAGGGAGGCCATGCGAGGATCAGCACAAGCCCTTATGGGGACAAGTGCTCAGAGCCAGACCAGCGCTAATCGGGAGTCCGTCTCAACCGAACCTACATCACCAACCCAATAGTGCGAACTTCGAACGTACTCCGAGGCCTGCCAAGGTTTTACCGGGACGGAGACGGTATGATAGTTGAATTGGAGCCGTTCACACACGAGTTTCACCTCGGCGCTATTGTGCAAAGCAACTAGGTCCAAACCATCACATCCGCCAGCCCAAAGCGTCAATTCCAGTTCGTTGTCCAAAGCGTAGTCCAGATACAATAAGAGTCGTTACCTGTCATCCCAGGAGGGATCCTCACGGCATCCCCCATATCCTCGGGTCCATGGGGGCGGCACTCCCCAAAGAATGCTAGCCTCCAAGAATGTTCTTGTCGACCGGCTTTCTCCCTGCGGGAATTTCCTCGATCATTTGGTTGAGCTGACCTTAAGAGTGAAACAGGGTGTGACACTTGAGGTTGCAGATCCTCAACTTTTCATTCTAATCAAGTGAATCGATTGGGCGGCAGTAAGTGCCGACCTTGACGTAAAATTGAAGGGGATTTCGATCAAAGGATCGAAAAATCTTTCTATTCCTGAAATCTATGAGTGAGTTGCTTGTATAAATTCAACCCTGGATACGATCATCTAAAAGATCTCCATTAAGAAATCCTCCACAAATTACTTTTATCGAGATTTATCGGGAGACATCTTGGAGCTTCATCGTAGACGTAGTCGGCTTAGAAAGCTACTCGCAAGAATCTACCATGACAATTTAAATATGGTCAACTGGGAGTATGAACGTATTTGCCTAGCGATTACGTCTCTAAACCGAATGATCTCGAGGAGAACCACGGCTTTTGCTAACGAGTGATTTGAGCAGGCTCTGGAAAGTATCAAACCAGGTCCCTGTATGTTTCCTCACATCAATAGGATAACGGGCAGAAAAAGGCTGCCCGGAGTCCTCACTTATGATGGATCCATGCTCATGGAAGACAAACCCATCGCTGACTCTATCGCAAAACATTTTGCGAAAGTTCTTCAAGGAGAGAAAGCAAGTGAGGACTCTTCCATTACTTCGTTAATGAGCAGCACCACAACGAATTTCGACAGGGACAATGATCAATTGTGCTTGACTCGGTTCTCTGATTCAAATCCCTCTGACGCACCTTCTGGCCATGGTCTGTTTGTCAGCCCTGAGAGGCTCACTTTGTTGGCACTGGAGCAAAATTTCAAAAAATTAGCAGGGGCTGATGGAATCTCCAATTATATGCTTAAAAGGCTTCCCCATGTTTTCTTTGTTCTCCTCGCGAACATTCTAAATAACTGCATTAACATTTGCTACTTCCCTCAGCAATGGAAATGTGCAAAAATATCTGCAATACCAAAGAAGTCGGGCAGTACTGACGTAGTTGATACTCGTCCAATTTCGTTGCTTTCAAACATTGGTAAGCTTCTTGAAAGGGTAGTACTTGAAGGCTTCAAAAAAGCTCACTCCACAGTGAATGCTATGACCATGTTCCAAGCTGATATAACGAGAAGCTGGCGCAACAGTGAATTTGTTGTAGCTTGCCTGATCGATGTGAAAAAAGCCTTTGACTCTGTATGGATCGATGGGCTTCTCTTGGCTTTCTGGCCCATATTGTGAAAATTATAGGCAGCTTCATGAGGGGACGAACTGCCTTTGCGGTGGCTGGTGGAGCTTGTTCAGACCCATTTCGTATTGACTCGGGGGTCCTACAGGGGTCTATATTAGGCCCATTTCTTTTCAACATATTCACCTCTGACGTCCCGGGCGTAAGAAATGAATATTTTATAAGCCGTCGTCGTGCAAGAGGCATCTGGGACTCCAGGGTTAAGTTGAATGGGCAGATGGTGCACTGCTCCAAGCAAACGAAGTCAGGAGCTGTAGTAATAGAGCAGTTACCCTATCAAACTGCTCTGAAATTTTCCTATCTCCGTCACCGCTACAGCATGGTGATCCAGAAAATTGAAACCCCTACTAGAAAAAGGAAGACAGTTCGATTAAACGCATATTGCGACAGGCGGCGACAAGTAGACATTAATGATTATTCAGCGTAGAATTTTTCCTTTCTAAATATCGAATGTCTTCTCTTAACAACAATTCAGAACTAATAAACGCCTCGCGGACCAATTTTGTTTCAAATCAACGTGATACCAAAGAAAAACTACGATATATTATTACGCATTATCCATTATTGTTTCTTTGCATTGGAAATGAATTCAAATTTACCAATAAAACCCCATGATGATAATATTAGCTAAAACATAAACAACCACCAAGAAGCAATTCTGTTTATTCGTATCCATTAATTGTGCGCACCCACATATGTAAAAATATATCGTTTGCAACCTACCTTGAGGCTTGCATCAAAAGATGGGTGTGAAGTGTTGCGATGTTCCTCGACGCATGGAGTCGAAGGGCAAACATCAGTGAGTGGACGTACGTGCGGTTATTGAGATTGGCAGCGAGCATGTCACCATTGCTTCAACGGTAAGCATATTTCTTTTTTTCGAGCGCAAAAGTATTAGTCATTTCGACTTCTTAGAGATTTCCATCGATAAGTGTGGTTTAGCAGTGCATAAATTTGTATCACATCTTACGTCGCTGCCATTGTCGCTTGGATACTGTTCAGTGGTTTTCCGCTAGTTTTCCATCAAAAATCAGGTACTTCAGCCCCATTGAGAGAGTACGCTGGGGTTGCAATTGATTTTCTGAACGAGGAGAGGGAAAAGTAAACGTATCCTGGTAAGTAAATAAGCGAAGAAATCGGCATCATAATACATATCGTTAAGTGTTAAAAGAAAATCATATGCACGAATTCCAGGACCTTGGAATTTCGAAAGAGCTCAACGAACGCTTTAGACTACATTTGAAAGCAGCTAACACACTTATTGAAGTTGACTTTACAATTTATTCAAAGTTCACTATTTCCCGCTGAGTTCCATTCAACGGACGGTGATTATCGAATCATTAATGAAAGGCGAGGATGGTACAAATCATCTTCGCATCACACAGCGCTTGCCCTTAGATCCGCCTAAATTAGATGATGTTCAAAAACACATAACATCATCGACATCACATGCATTTTTCCTGGGTTTGGCGGGCTCGACATCAGCGGTTACATCCGAAGATAGTGGTGTGCAAACACGACCACTACGCAACTTAGTGTCGTATTTGAAACAAAAGGAAGCAGCAGGTGTAATTTGGCTGCTAAATAATGAAACTGAAGTTACAGGCGTTGTATGCATCCCACCGTGCGATTTTTCGGCAGAGTTGCTCAAGCGGACGTGTCACAATATAACAGAAGAATGATTAAAGGGAGATTATTTAGTTACAGTAGTTGTGCGCGGAGGAACTGCATTAAGAGATTCAATAAAGGATCATTAAGGCATTATCTTAGCTCAGATTTGATCGATCATTTGTCGTCTTGAGAACGCAGTGTAAGGTAGCTTGTGATTCGTATACCTGGATTACGCGCGGTATATGCATACTTTTTATATTTTATTTAAGAAGAAGCTTGAAAATGAGAATTATGATTTTGATACATTCAGTAGTATTATCACACATTTTAGCTTTTAAGAAAAGTGAATCTAGATCAAATCAAATGAAAAATTGAGATAAAATATTTTTGTCTCAATCAACAGTTTCTCACGCACTTCAATGCATGGGAAGGTTAATAATAAATATTAACGCAAAAGAAGAATGAGGAGAAGAAATTTGTGAAAAAAACAAGAAAATCAGTGATTGTAGAAGTGCAATTTTAACGTGAAACTTGAATATGCTTCTTTCAAGATTTAGCGTGCGTTAATGTGTTAAGAGAAAAAAACCGTAAATATTTATAAATTAGTAATTGACGTCTTAAAGAGCATTTGATTTATATCAGCATACGAAGTGTTTAAGTAAAAAAAAAGGTTTATTCTGAATGCAACAAAAATAAGTGCGGATTGCATAATTTTAAGAAAAGTTTCAAGGAAGTTCGAGAAAATTAAAATGTTTATGAAAAACTTGTGAAAGTTACAAATGAACAACTTGTGAGAGGGGAGGTGTTTTGAGGGATGTAACAATTGTCAACATATTTTATAGGAAGCAAAGGAACCCATCCGTTTATAATTTGTGAATTTCGCTAGTTTTTCTTTCATCCCGAAATATCTATGTATGGTGATTTATCCAGGCGACTGTCATCATTTTCTAAGCAATAGTTGTCGGCATCCTAAAATCGTGTTTATCTAATGTTTCCAGGACATAAATCCCCTGCATTCGTCAACGAGCGCTCGTCGTCCGACAAGGTCTGTGAGTATCCTTTGCATGTTTCTAGTTTTATTAATAATTTTTTTTTGCGTTTGCCTCTCACATACTACTTTGAAAGAAAAAAAGATAGAAAACAAAGTAGAGAACGACCAAAAGGAAACACTTACATACAAAACATTTCTTTCATTGATTACATTATTGTATAAATTATATATTTTATAAATTTTTTTAAATTATTTATACTATTTATGAATTAAATTTGAACCAAGAATGATTTTAGAATCTCAAGCCTTTTCAGGTGTAATGAATAAAATGAATTAACAACTCTTACCCTTCGGTCTTTCCATTTTTCACCTGTCGGACCGAGTATAGGACCCGGTACGGTGGCAGGCTCTCATCACCAGACATGAGCCAGCCATCGGGCACCGACTAACCTCCTTTTGGTTCAGGTACTTTCGCGGGTTGAGTGGCCTGAGCAAGGTGCCTTTTCATGGCATAGGGTTATGTAATCGAATTGCATAACTCTATGACATAAATTGGTCACCGGGCTACTTCTGCTCTGATGGGAAGGCTCATGCAAATTAGGTTGTATGAGTTTTCCACTCAGAAGAGATATACCTGGCCACTGCAACATTTATGAATTTTGATCCGGTTGGGCAGGTGCGAGGGAGCACCACCATCACCCGGTTGTCCGTCTCTTATTTGTGGGCCATGACCCTCGTCGGGTAACGACGAAGTTACTCTAAGCCCGCCCATTTTTACTTGTTCCACTTGTTCTCTGAACAAGTCATTTCCCCTCTTTGTGGTAGCCTACAATTTTTGCGACTTCGGTCGCCTTTCTTTTTGAAACCCCAGAAATTCGTGAATGCGAAATTCTTTTGTAGTGGGTCTTTTGTCTGGGGGAATGAACCCGCCCCACGACACCGCAATGCTAGCCTGCCAGCGCATTCCCGCATCCCCAGACAAGGGCATTCTCGGCGGATATCTACACCTTCCTCTGCCGAGGCAGCAGACCATCGCTGCAGTCCTTCACGGACTTTGAAATCTACTTATATCACTACAGCGCGCGACGGACAACACTTCTATGGACGCAGCGAATGAGTAGTTTTTGAGGCAGTTTTAAGGAATTATGTTTTTAATTTTAAGGAAATCAATTTTTAAAACTAGCCATTAGAGCAAATAATTTTTTCAAACTTCTTTAAAAACCCATTAATGTATGATAATGTTGTGGGTGTCAACATTTTAAAGTTTTCTTTTGGCAAAAAATTAATATTATAATGTAATTAAAGTAAATTATTATTGAACTCCGGGAAAAGCCCTGAGGCACAACCCGCATGTATATTGTTAGGTTAAGCTATTGATGAATTGTATGTATGTAAAAAAAACTAAAAATCACCAAATAAAGATCTTGAATCTTGAAATCTATTCATGTTATTGGCTTAACTATATCGCTTAACCCCGTATTGATGTTGAATTCATTTCGTGGCGAAGCCAACTCTGCAGCGAGGTTGACGATACATTTTACTCGTATTATATCAGTTAAAGTAGTAAAGTTGTTAAATCAGTACTTTTATCCTTTGTTTTATATTCAAATCGAACCGCCCTTTTGTAATTCCCTTTTAATCGCTTGTGGAGCCACCTATATTTTTGTTCTTAATCTAACACAACGATAGTTGTCAAATTCAGTTCTTCTTTGTATTCTGTCGAGACATGTTGTACTTTTATGTTCTAATAAATCTTTGTTACTGGACAATAAACCTGAACAGTTTTCTTGCACGACCTCCTGGTTTTCCTGACAGGTTATGGGCCCAGGTCACGCGGCGCGAAATAAAAGAAACTGTAACAAGTTAGATTGATCGGAAATCAGTACACGAGAGTGAGGTTGTGTTTGATTCTCGAACGTTCGACGAAGCAACCAAAATCCAAGATGGCTACCACCGCCATGACGCGCATCGAACTTCTAACAAAGGACAACTTTGACACGTGGAAGATCCACATGAGGGCCCTACTCATAAAAAATGACGCGTGGGGCTACGTGAATGGCTCAAAGGTAAAGCCTGAGCCAGGCGAAGAGAATAACGCCGAAATAGAAGGATGGGAAACGGGCGATAGCAAGGCTATGTCGGACATTTTCCTGGGGATTTCATCCTCGGAACTGAAACAGGTCAAAGATTGTGCGACGTCGAGAGAACTTTGGCTAAAGTTGGAGACTGTTTACCAGTCTAAGGGCCCCGCGAAGAAAGCGAACCTGCTGAAACAAATCGTCTTACAGAGGATGAGCGAGGGTGACGACGTTCGCGACCATCTGCGAAAATTCTTTGACGCTGTTGACCGACTGAGCGACATGGAAGTGCCGATAAACGATGACCTACTGTCGATACTGTTGCTTTACAGTTTACCGGCCAATTTCGACAGTTTCCGGATTGCTATCGAGTCACGTGACGAGCTCCCTACCCCGGAAACACTGCGAATCAAAATCGTGGAAGAAAGTGACGCGCGAAAGAACAATGGACCAGTGCAGAACGCGATGGTAGCGGACAGGTCGAATCAACAGAAAACGGGTAAATCGGAGAAACGCAACGGAAGCAAATTCCTGTTCAAGTGCTACAAGTGCAACAAGCCGGGTCACAAAGCAGCAGGTTGTCGATCCAAGAAGAAGAGCGATCAGGACAAGACGAAGACTGGTAGCTTTACCCTGTACGCTGCTGTGGAATCGAGTGCGCCTGGTGACGAGAGTTCCATGCTGGTTTATTCGACGCAAAAACGGTGGTGTCTAGATAGTGGTTGTACCGCGCACATGGCCAGTGACATTGACAGTTTCGAGAGTGTAGATGAGAACTTTTCAGACTCATTGAACCTGGCCAATTCTAGCTCCACGAAAATCAGTGCTAAGGGTGTCGCGCGATTGGTTACCCGAGTGAACGAAGACAATGAGACAGTTAACTTGAGTGACGTGCTGTACGTGCCGGACTTACGCATGAACTTGTTATCGGTCGCGAAGATCGTGGACAAAGGCTACCGAGTGACATTTTGCAAACGTTCGGTGGAAGTCGTCAGCGAGAAGGACGATCGCGTGGTGTTGTGCACAGAGCAAGTCAACGGACTCTATTTTGTGAACGACTCGCGCACTGCCGAGTGCCGCGCTTGCCAGCCGGGATCACGAGAAGTCCCTGATGGATTGGCACAAGGCTTTGGGTCACTTAAACGTGAAGGACATTCGCGAGGCATCCAAAAACAACGTTCTCCGAGGACTTGATTTGAGCGACGACGATACAACGGTGGACTGTGAGGTGTGCATCAAGGCGAAGATGACACGCCAGCCCTTCCCCAAGGTCTCCGAGAGGAAGTCAGCCCCAGGCAAACTGATACACTCGGATGTGTGCGGACCGATGCGCATGCAATCCAACGGTCACGCCAGGTATTTCGTCACCTTTATAGGTGACGCTACTTGATGGGGTGAGGTGCGATTTTTGCGACGGAAAAACGAGGTGTTCTCCGAGTTCCAGGCGTTCAAGAAGATGGTCGAGACGCAGCACGACTGGAAGATTAAGTGCCTGCAATCCGATAATGGCACCGAATATTCGAACAACCAGTTCGATGACTTCCTGAAGCGCTCTGGGATCAAACGTCGGCTAACCGTTCCGAACAATCCGGAACAAAACGGTATAGCTGAACGGAGGAACCGCACTCTGGTCGAGATGGCTCATTGTTTGTTGATCCAGTCCGGTCTTCCTCCTTCCTTCTGGGCAGAAGCAGTGTGTACCGCGAACTTCACCAGAAACCGCTGTCCAACTTCAGCTTTGGACGGCCGAACTCCGTTCGAGTTGTGGATAGGAGAGGTCCCGGATGTGAGCAGTTTTCAGGAGTTTGGAGCACCGGTTTACTGCCTGAACCGGACCAAGGATACCGGAAAGTTTGGACCTCGTGCCCGGAAAGGCGTTTATCTCGGCCCCGCTGCGGATTCGAAGGCACTCAGGGTCTGGATACCTGAGGAGCGACATGTCGAGATCTAACGAGATGTCCAGTTCCTGAAAACAACAGCAGAAAACAAGGTCGACCAGTAAGAGGAGTTCTTCCTAGAACAGGCGGATGTTCAGCCAAACACCGAGCAGGATGTAGAGGGTCCTGCCACATCGTCGGACGAGTACATCGACGTTGTACTAGGAGAGAATCGCTCAACGAGAAGAACAGTTCAGCAACCAGATCAGCAACAGCAGCAACCGGCCATGTTTGGCGAAAACGACGAACCTCTCCGAGTTTTTGAGCCAGTTGAAGTTCCAGCCCCAGGTCCAGTCGGACAAACTCCAACGACGAAGCGCGGACCAGGCAGACCGAGGAAGATTTACACGGGTCGTCCTGGTAGACCAAGGGAACATCCTGTCGCGGAGGGAAATGAGGTCGCGGGGAGGAACGATGTTGCAGAAAGTGTTGACGTGGCAGAGGCAAACGACGCTGTACAGAACGATGCTGTACAGAACGATGCTGTACAGAACGACGCGAGCGGAGATGAGGACTATACAACCGGCGAAGAAGTTGGCAGAGAATCCTGTGCACCACACGAGAACCAAACACATAGATACACGACATCATTTTGTGAGAGAGGCTATTTCCGCAGGCGAGATCAATCTGGAGTACCTACCTACTGAGAAGATGCCAGCAGACGTGCTCACCGAAGGGCTAACCAGTCCCAAACATTGGAACTGTCTAAATTACATGGGCATCGAAAAACAGATTGTTTAGACGATTATCGCTTTGAGGGGGAGTGTTAAATCAGTACTTTTATCCTTTGTTTTATATTCAAATCGAACCGCCCTTTTGTAATTCCCTTTTAATCGCTTGTGGAGCCACCTATATTTTTGTTCTTAATCTAACACAAAGATAGTTGTCAAATTCAGTTCTTCTTTGTATTTTGTCGAGACAAGTTGTACTTTTGTGTTCTAATAAATCTTTGTTACTGGACAATAAACCTGAACAGTTTTCTTGCACGACCTCCTGGTTTTCCTGACAAAAGTAAAGTAGTCTGTGTGGTCTAGTGGTTGGAGCATGAACGCATATGCCGAAGGTCCCAGGTTCAAATCTCGTTGGGAGCAACGTGATTTAGTTCAGGGGATTTTTCGGACAGACTACGAGTGTTCACTCAGTGATGATATGTACTGATTTAATCAGATCATATCATAGCTGAGCAAGCACACGGGAGCATGGTACTGACCAAACCAACTTCCGAAAAAATCAATACGGTCATGAAAATGAGATACTCTAATTTTCTCTAAGCGAAGGCACGAGAGGGACTGTAGTGCTACAAAGAAAAAGATATCAGTTAAAGATTGATTTTTTTTATCGGTTAAGTCAATACGTTTTCTTCATCATTTGTACTGTGTAGGAATGTTTTTTGATGTTTTTCTTCAATTTTTCGCTTAATAATAACAAATAATCGTGATGATGTATAACCAAATTTATTAGTTTGGTATATTTTTACCATGCTCGTATGTCTGATGTAGTAAATCAATCAATCGAAATGAGAAATATAGCACATATCGCAATTAGGTCTGCAAGTTACATTTTCTTCTGAGTATATATAAATTGCACACTCCTAACGGTTCAGGGCAAAGAATTTTCAAATATGAATCTTTCTCAGTTGAAAAACCAGCTTCACAATTTATCATATTTATTGAACCTTCTTTCTGGAAATCACCCCAAAAAGGCGAAATGTCCATATGATTCCATCTAACTCAGATGCCTGCATAAATTGCAATAAATTCTACTTTGAAATCAAATGAGAATTTCATTTCCTTGTATTTGACGGAAACAAATAAGAAATTCTCGACCCCTGTTAAAGTTCCCTACCAATCCTAAAATAAATCACACAAAAAAAAACAGATTGAAATAAAAATAACCAACCAACAGACGGGGCCCACTTACTTTATACTCCTACATATGTTACTAATGGCCTTAAATCCTATTTCGAGGTTATTTCAGAAGATTGCCTTTGATTTCGGTATAGTTTCTAGTTGATAGCGGTGCTGTTAAAAAAAGCAGCACCGTAAGTAGGTTAGCCCCCATTTCATTCGTGATTTATGAAATTCACTGGCCATCAAGGCTTTCACGCTTCCAATGGAGGCGACCGAAACAGAGTAGACCAATTTTCCTGCAATAAAGGCTCGGTGGACTGCCTTGAGAGTAGTAATACGAGAATCCTTCAAACGCTTATGTGATTACTCAAGATATCTTTTGCGGCTCATTTTGCAAGGGTGGATATTGGATTAGGAGCGGAAAAGGATTCGATAACATATAGAGCAGAGGTCAATGTTCGTATGGAGAGATAGCGACGTCTTTGGTAATAGTTCAGAGGAAGTTAATAGAACTTTTGAACTTTGCCCTAAATTCAAAGGCACAATCGAGATAAGGATGGCCATTAGATGAGTATAAATACGGGAAATGGATGAACGTTAGAAGGGATCATAATTGCCTTGATAAGGTATTAATTGAATTTATCTTCAGGGGTTAAAGGGCAGAACTTTACTCAAATATTCAAATAAAATATGAATACTCGTATGTTCTTGGGACAATAAGTAAAAACTCAAAGATGGGAGTAAAAATATATGTTTAATTAAATAGGTTTACGAATTGACTTTTTAAATGTTTTTTCTTAAGTTGTTGATGTTTGATATAATTTTCTCGAAGTATTATAGGTGGATGGATATTCATAGAATATAAACGACGTCACAATTTAGTAGATTCAGAAGACAACATTTTCGAATAAATAAATGCAAAATCTAAATTAAGTTAAATCATACACATTATTCCTCTAAATTTAAATATTCTGTAAGAATAATTGAAATTCCATTTCTATGAATCATCCAATAATATTTCGTTAACATATTAGCATACCAACGGCTTTGATACTTTCTTTACAAACGTCCGATTCTACGTCTAGGATTCGTTGCTTATAGACGTGCTTTTAAAAGCTCCTGTCAAGAATTTAAAAAAAAACGTCAATTCGAAACTCATTTTTTCTCCTCGGCAGTACGGCTTTAGAGCAGGACGTTCTACCATTGATGCGATTGCAGAGGTGGTGAACGCGGTCCAAAGGGCAGAGGCATATAGTCGCACCAAGCGACGGATCGTCCTGTTGGTGACACTCGACGTTAGGAATGCCTTCAACTCCACTAGATGGGTGGATATTCTGGATACGCTGGAAAACTCTTTTCAAGTTCCAGAATATCTAATGTGGCTTTTGAGGAACTACCTAAAGGACCGAAGCCTGCTCTACGATACGACACAGGGCCAACGAAGGATGGAAATTACATCGGGTGTTGCCCAGGGATCTATCCTTGGTCCGGACCTGTGGAACGTGTCTTACGACGGGCTGGACGACGGGCTACTGAGACTTGAGACACCAGATGAGTCGCGCTTGATCGGCTATGCAGATGATGTTGCGGCTCTGGTCACTGGACGCACCGTTGAACAAGCGCAGCTTAGGCTAGGTATGCTAATGCGCCGAGTGAGGGGCTGGATGACTGCTCGCGGGCTCAGTTTAGCACTGGAGAAAACCGAAGTGGTCATCTTGACAAAAATGAGAATCCCTAGAGTAAGGATGATCAGTATTGGCGACTTACGAATCGAATCGAAGCCAATTGTGAAGTACCTGGGGCTACTGATCGACTCGAAGATGAGTTTCTCTGAGCAAATCAGGGCAACGGCTGAGAAGGCTTCTTCGGGAATATCGGCTCTGAGTCAACTTATGGTCAACGTAGGGGGACCCAGTCCATTAAGAAGACGCCTCTTGATGAGTGCTTTAGGGTCAATGCTGCTGTATGGAGCATAGGTATGGGGCGAAGCTCTCAGCAAGGAGGTATACCGAAAACGTTTGGCACAGGTGCAGAGAAGAAGAGCACTGAGAATTGCATCTTCGTATCCGATAGTCTCTGACTCGGCGGTGAGAGTTATTGCAGGCGTGATACCTGTCACCCTCCTTGCTAGAGAGCGCCGTGCTATTTACCTGCGCCAAAACGAGGATGCGAGGGAGATGGTTGTCCGCGAGGAGAGACAGCGCTCGCTTAATGATTGGCAGCAGTCTTGGGTTAATTGCACGAAGGGAAGATGGACTGCGCGCCTCACCCCGGATGTGAGACCATGGCTAAATCTAAGGCATGGTGAGACTGACTTCTATCTGACCCAGCTTTTGAGCGGGCATGGTTGTTTTCAGGTATACCTGCACAAGATCGGTAAGTCACGGTCTCCCGATTGTCGGTTTTGCCCAGGAGAGGAGGACAATGCCTGTCACACATTTTTTTCGTATACAAAATGGTTCAGGCTGCGAAGGGAACTCTACAGGGAGACGTGAGAGCTCACCTCCGATAATATAGTTACGGTGATGCTCGAATCGGTTGACAAATGGAACCAGGTGGCAAATTATGCTCGGGCAGTCCTAAAATATAAAAGGGACTTACAACAGCCGGGGGCGCTGGGGCTGAGGGGTCACTCTTCGGCCATTTCCTCTTCGCTTGAAGGCGCCCCACGGCATCACAAAACGAGACCTGGCCCGAAGTTATGTGTCAAACGGTTCCAGACTGGGTTCTCAGGTTGATAGGGGAGGTGTTTAGTGGGTAGTCCAGTCACTTTCTTGCGAATATGGGAGTCCCACACTCTGTGCATAAATAGCATTCACCTCCCTACCACAAAAAAAAAACTCATTTTTTAGAAAACTTATTACATCGTCAAATTAATCGACCAATTTATCGAATATCTGCATTTCACTTAGGAGGAAGTCTCAAAAAGTTAAAAAAAACGTTTTTTTTACCGAGGGCATGAAGGAGCCCGACGGCTTCCCACCGCTAGGGGGCCCGGGGCAACTAATGAAAAAATCATGAAACGAAAAAACTACCAAGAAAGCTTTGAGCATGGGAAGCGTATTACAGTCTGTTAAGAAAGAGCCTGTCCAGCATAATTTTGAAATAGTTTATTTAAGAACAGTTTTTGACTTATACATACATTAGATACATTCTGAGGTAACGCGCTTTCAGTTTAATAGTGAGTCCAATCACCACTAGTATCAATTATTGCTTGGCATCTCCGAGGCATACCCAGAATTGCGCAAAAACAAAGCCACGATTCACTTTTCGTCCTTTTTTGTCAGTTTTCCTGCCAAACCACGATTTGGAAGGTTTTTGACTCTTTAAATCGTCGAACCTACTTCTTGACAAACAATACAGATTTAGCCGCCACTACATAGCTCATTTTTGGTCCTTTAGGGTGTTTGCAAAGGAACACGGCCTCGAAGCGCTTTGCGTAAATGGCACTCATCGCGGTTTTTGTGTTTCGCGACGGAAGATTAACTTCAACTGAACATTTTTTTCAGAACGCCAAAGACAGAGGTTCTCTCTACCGCTAAAAAAAAATTGAAGTCGATATCACTTACCGATCGCAGCTATGCTGGACGCGCTCTTACTTAACAGACCGTACGCTTTCAAGCAAAGAATCAGGAAGAGTAACCAGAGAAAACGCAAGAGTTACAAGAGAAAATGAAGAAATGAAACTGCGAATTCAAAATTTGGAAGATATGATCCGTAAAATATCAAACATCATCAAAACTAAAATGATTAAGCCACTAAGTACTTACGAAAAAGAAGAAGCGATAACAAATAAGACGAACTAAAAAAGTAGCTACGCGAAAGGCTCAACAAATAAATAAACCAAAAATACAAGATACAAAAAAGTCAACAATTCATGATGTTGATATCATATATACAAAGTGTGGGAGGAGCAAACGACAGTGCAAATTACTATGCGGTGACGATATATACAAGTATACCGAGATGAAGTGCCACGAAAACATTGGTAATATTAATGATTCTAGTGATAATTCTAACAATTACTAAAAATCTAAAAATAAAGAGAAGGAGAAGAAGCCAACCGGTGTGTTTGCTGGTTTTTCTTTTTAAAAATAATAAGGTAACTGAGAAAGTTCCCCCGATTAATGTCTTTGGGCAGTGTGGAGGGCAAATGGTTCGGCTATTGGCACCCAAACATAAGATCGATAATTTCGAAGTCATCACAGTGACCGTAGATAAGCTCACAATAAAAAAAACACTGGCTAATATCGAGCTAGCAAAAGATGCTCTAAATATTATAAAAGTTCCCCACTTCATATATTCGCTAAAGGCGGAGAAAATTCAGACCTTCCTGTCGAAGGGCTTGGACTGTGGGGAGAATACAGCTAATCTCCTTGAAATGTTACAGGGAGCAGCACTAGCTGTCAAATTCATTACTGTGAAAAATTTTCCTACAAGGAGTTCAACTATTGAAGTCAAAATATTATCAATTTATTTGGTACAAATTCCAAACGATAGCAGCCCAAGTGCCCTCCAAAAGGTAAGGTGCTTGAACTTTGGAGTTGTGAAGTGGGAGCATCTCCAAAACCTAAGGTAAACCAGTGTTACAGGTGTCAAAGATTCGGTCAATCGGCTGACGATTGTGCCACGCACTATTGCTGCGTCAAACGTGAAGATATTCATGCCCCCCCCCGTGAATCAAGATTGGCTCAGATGAAGCCAAAAGAAAAAATTAAACTGTGTTAACTGCGGTGTATTTGGTCATTCAGCATAATATCAAGTATGCCCTGGATATCAAGATGCAAAATTTAAATTTTGTCCAAAACAAACCCAAGTACATTGCAGTGTGTTACTTTCCAACTTTTTTAAACCCAGAGTATGATTTGCACTTGCTGCTAGAGGACCGGCAGACAACGATGAAAATATAATAAATACTGTAAATAATGTACGTGGCAATAATGAGCTGCTTCTCAAAATTTAACAACAGCTTGAATCTATTTCAGGAAGAATAAATAAGCAAGATCAAAAAATCAATTTTTCAACTTTTAGGCCAGCATGCTTAAAAATAGTTTGTCATCCAGTCACATGGGTAAGCTTCCTCTCATCTCGATCAACGTCGACTTCATTGTTACTTTACATCGACGTGACTATCTCCTTGAGTTCATTGTTAAGCAAAAGCCTGACATCATGCTTCTTACTGAAACCCACCTAAAGTCATGGTGTTCCAGAACATTCAAGGATTTTGAATTCGTAAGAAACGATAGGGTAAATGGTAATAGGGGAGATTGCACCCGGATAATGGTGAAAAGACCTTATTGTTTCCAAAATATTGAAAAAGTTGAACTCAAAAATTTTGAATCTTTTGAAGTGTCCATTATCAAAATTTCACTCACTGCCAGATGGGAATAACCTCTTTGTTATATCTACCTATACAACTAGTCGCAATGCTCTCAAGCTCAAGGAGGAGCGCAACCCCTTGTTTGAAATACTCAAACTAAACAGGCTGCACAGTTATTATATTCTTGCCAGTAACCTAAATGCCAAGCATACATCATGGCTGAACGCCAACAATAATCCAAGAGGTGTATTCCTGAAATCGTGGATAACAGAGGACCAAATTTCATACAAGTGCAATCTATATGGGTTAGAGTTCCTAACATACCCTAAGACAAATTCATATTTGGACCTCTGGATTGCTGACGTAAGGCTTGAAGTCAGGTTTAATAGTCCTCAACGGAAATCGCAAGTACTTCCTTACCATAGCGACCATAATGCGATCGTAATGCAAATCAATTATCAAAGGAATGATGTCTTCCTCATTCCAGTTCAACATGAAAATTATCGGTTGAATTAAAAACAAGTTGGGTAAACAGACTTATGCTCATGTCAGAAGGGTTTTGTAATCAACTTCTCAGAAATGCAGTCACCAGCAATGAATAACGTCAAGAAATATGTCAAGGGGATGTGCACGTTCAAAGGAAAATCCATTGTTTTTCTACTTTCAACGGTCGCCATTTTGTTGCGAACCGACAAAAATCACTCAAATCATGAATTCTCAAAAATATTAATGTAATTGAACTTATTGGAAAATCAAAACTGCAGTGACTGATTGGATGGAAAGTCCATAAAATACCAAAATCATGTGTTATTGTTGTTGTAATTGGAGAAATTTCAAATGGCTATAACTTCCGTGTATATCATTCGATTTTCATCAAAATTAGTTTAAGAACCCCTAGTAGGACTACGTAAATATTGAATTTCGTTCAGTTTAAGCGTACCAATGCGATTTTATTGGGGAAAATGTAAAATTCGAAGATCATACTATTATTAACAAAGCTGAGCGAATTACTTGTAAGGTATTTGTTGTTGTTGTACTGATGAACACCTACCACCATAATTTTTCTTCAGATTTTTTGAATCACAGGTGTTCAATCGCGAGGGTGGGGGACACACATTTTTCGTGTATTTCTCCTCTCTGCGCGTCCCTCGAAACAGGAAGAATCAAATTAAGACCTGTTTTGAAAAGTTCTCATTAAGACCTTTCATTTGATACCCATATCGGCTACCTTTGATGAGACCCCCCCTTAAATACCTTCGACAATTTTTTTGTAGTTCAACTTCGAAGAGAGCACCACTTTACACGTGCATACAAAATTTGATGTTTCTAGCTTAAGTAGTTTGCGAGAAAAAGTGCTGTGACACACAGACGGACGGACGGATGGACGGACAGATAAGTCGCGAAACTAGTAGGGTTTTGTAAAATTATTATACAAAAACCTAAACCGGATTGGAGAAAGTTTCAAAAGAAGTTTAATCGGGATTACCAGAAGCAATGTCCTCCTTCTGATGATGACAGCGCTTGCTCAATGGGTCCTAATGACAGGGATCTAACTAACGATGAAGGAGATCTCTGTTTTCCAAAGTTGGAGAAAATGATATTGGAAACGATTAATTAGCTTATAGTTCAGGAGTGAGGTCAGCAATCAATGGGCAAAAAACTGAGGGGCATTCGCCCATAGGACCTAGGTGGCGTTTTTACGAAAGTGGATAGCTTATTCCGTAAGAAATCTCGAGTGACAGGTATCGAATCTTGAAGTCACTTGAGATGAGATAAATCTTCTCGATAGGGCTGGAATCGAAATCGCTAGTACGACTCTGGTTAGAAATGGAAACAGGATTATATGTGATGAATTGCAGAAGTTTGCCCTGATTGGAACTCATTTTGAATCGGCTCACCTACCAAACCCTGAGAAAGGGAACCAAACACTTTCAGAGGTCATTGAAACAAATGTTTCCGACTCCAAATCAAGCCTGAACGGCGAATCAATTCTTCATTTCAATGAAACATTAACATCTGACCTCATACCAAGCTTGAACCTTATAGATTATTTTGTCAACTATGAAGACTTCTGTTTCATATTTGGCTGAATAAACAACAAAAAATTATGTGGTATTGACGGTATTCCAAATATAGTTCTCCGATATTTGCTTGAGGTGGCTACTAGGAATTATTGTGTATTGTTTAATAACATGTTGAGTAATTCATATTTCCCAAACGAGTGGGAAAACGGAAATTTATTTTTGAGCTTGAAGAAAGGAAAATAATCTTCGTGCACTTAAAGCTATTGTAGTAATCGAGCTGTCCACCTACATAGGTAAACTGCTCGAAAAGCCGTCACGAAAAGGACGTATGAGTAGGGTCCGCAAGAACTCATACGGGGGAAACTCGCCTTCAACGTAGAATACGGCTTTTGAAAATGATTGAGATATGGGAACCGACCTCAGAAAGGAATTTCTAATGTAACAAAAGAATCGTATTCGCGGAACATCGGAAAGTGATGCCTAAAATTTCATTTATGAGAGAAATTGTGAAAAGCGTATGAAGCCTGCAAACTAAATGGCAGCTATTACAAAAAAAAGTAAAGTTCTTTCAAATATGGCGTATGATACAAATAATTTAAATACGCTGTCTCATAAACATGAAGTGCCAAATAATCCAATTGCCAAGAAGGATATAAACATAACAGGCAACAATAATATAGATGATGATATGATGAATATGTACCATATGATGAATTGGCATTTTTTAAAGATAGTATGTCTAATATTGCACATCATATGTATCAGAATAATATATCCTGCGACGACGAAATCATCAAAAGAAGACAGTTTCTACAACAATGGATAGGAACCAAAAAAACTGTGAACAGGCAACGGATACGTATGATGAGAAGGAAATTCACAATGCATTCAATACCTCCAAATGGTCTGAATACTCATTCTAAGCACCGTTTATCCCAAATTTAGCGACACTAAATGTCCACGAGCGTTGGTTTGGCTGACCAAGGAAAACATTTGTGTAGCGAAGGTTTCAAGCATGCAGAAGCTGGTACAATGATCAATAAAACTGTAGGCACTGCTTCCTTAAACCTGGCCATCTTGCTAGGTTTGATAGTGCAGTGAAAAGTAAAACTGATAATCAGCTGTTTCATCAATGACGTCATTTCTTTTTTGCTTTTTTATCAACTGTCCGGACATTTCTCCAGTAATTGTCAGATTATAGTCAAATTGTGGAAGCAAAAGTTGTTGGCGGCAATTTGATGCTTGAGAAATTGCTCAGCAGGATAGCATGAATTGTTTGTTGTGAGTCATATAGTCATGTAAGAAGTTGCAAAGCAGTTAATTAAGTATTTCATACATATTTAAATCAATATTTTAATCAACATTAACCTGAACTTCATTCAATTTTAGATCAAGTAGACCGACAGCAAAAACAACGAGGAAAATTTGTTAAAAAATCGCCAGAGTCGTCAGAAGATGAGAATGATGCATCAGATGCTGTGAGTGATAAAGCAAGCAGGAAAACTGAGAACACGGCAGAATAAAACCGAAGATAGCGATCATCATTCGGCTGAAAAATCGCTTTAAAGCTCGAAATGTTCCGATCGTCGCTGGAGAAAGTTGGAGTGGCAGACAAAACACTGCAGATGAACAAGATGAAAATGAGGAACAAAGATATGTAATCGCGGCATTGATATAATTTGCCTTATTTTTTAAATTTTCACTCAATTTTTTCAGCATCCTGAATTGAAAGCCGATTCGACGAAAAATCCTAATTGAAAGCCGATTCGACGAAAAAAGTCGTCAGAATCGCACCAACTACGCCAATTACGAACGAACCGCAATAGCAGAGTTTTACCTGAAGATGATTCAGAGGATGAACCACGGACATTAAGTCGACAAAATTGACCATTGACTGAACAAAGAGCCAGACCTGTTCGCAATATAGGTAAATACTTGCATATTGTCGTCATTCAATTCTAATTTGTATACAATTTGATTTCAGTCGAGAATCAGATAACCAATGGCAATGCTAGCGCGGTTCATAGATCAACACAACCAATACGCAATCGTCAAATGCCTAGTAGTTCCACACTTGGTGGCTCAGTAACATGATAGCATGCAAATTGAACAACTAGTAATGATGCTGTACCATCATCCTTATCTTCAGCAATTAGAAGCCAAACATCAACATTTAGATCTCATGTTCAGGTTGATCATAATTATGATGAACCCGGTTTATCAACAATGCACCATACAGGACGAATGATATCTAGACATAAAAGGAATGCAAATGAGCTAGATATTCTGTGCGACGAAGTTGATCCTTTGGAGTTTCCATCATCAGTCGTAGAAAATATCTCATCACAATTGAAAATGCGAAATAGTGTGAATAGTATAATACCAACAAATGAAAATGTGGTAAAAAACAACCGTGAAACGGAAAGGCCTTTACGGCGTGGCCGAAACTTACAGCCACGATACTCCTACCGTGATGACGATGAGGCTGATGAAATCAGAGTCAGAAGATAATGAACTTCTGAAATTGGCATCAAGTCCACATTCACGAACAGCTGTCAATAATATTCCATTGAAAAGTCGATCATGGCTACGTCCCAAGCGCTTCATATCTGACAATGACTATGATGAAGACAATGACGAGGAGTTCACTGACTATAATGACCGCGGCCGAAGTAGACGCGAAACAGGCGCAATCAAAAGAGACCATATTAAAATGAAGACTCAGGCAAAAGTTCTCCAGAAGATGACAAACCTCCAAAAAGAAGAACTGGAATATGTTCGACCTCACCTTCATCTCCACAATCTTGTTATCGTCAACGATTCAACACAGCGGCGAGCAGTTCCAATTCAAAAATGGTAAATGTTAGCAACGAGAATATCAATAATGAAAACGAAGGCAATGGGCAAACAGTAAGTAACAGCAGTAGTCGTGTGTGGAAAATTACTGCCAAATCTCGAGGCCTTTTCAGAGAATAGCGGTTAAAAATATAGTTTTCTAATTTTTAAATAAGGAAAAAATATTAAAACGATCCAGTAAGATGTTCAATACTATTACAATGATGACCAATTTGTCAAATGTACATTTAAAAATTTTATTATAAACAAGGAAGTGTAATTTAATAGGGGATATTATTAATCATTAATTTGATTAAATGCTTTAAAATACGGAACTCATTTTTCTTAGTTTATTTATCAGCTGCACAAAGCTGCGTTTATATATTTAAGTTGATCAGTGTCTGTAAGGATCTATCTTATATAATTTCTTCATACATAAATGTATTATCAAGGCAAAATATAAATACATGTTAGGCTTCGAAATCAAAGTCAAATCAATAAGCTCATCATTTGAATAGTTAATGCCGGGAAAACGTTCTTGGAATCGGGAGTGCATGTACATATATGATTTTCAAATTCCAAATAAGTGCACATCAAATCTAGCAAGCGAACAATTTTTCTGTATGGCTCAAAATCTAGAACAAGGTAAAAGAAAACGAATATGAGTACCTCATTTATTGAAAATTAAAGTTTATAGAGTAACTCATATCGTGATTTCAAAACGGAAGGGAAACAAATTGCTGCAAGCCATGTGTGAAACACCCTCAACTGCATGGCTAACTCCTAAGAGAGAGAGAAGAGGAGTAAGTCTATCCGTGTAAAACCCTGTATGTGAATTCCGATATTTTGCTTGTACAGGCGGTTTTTGCGAGGGAAGGGGAAATCATAGCCAACGTCAAAATTTTGTTTACGGCTTCGTGCATTCATCGTTGTCAATATGCGGAAAGTATCATTTTCTCGCGATTTTCGTGAAAACGGTAGTGAATATTTAAGTGGTGAACGTAATACATACTGCTTGGGTTAGTTTCACACGATATATAGTGAAAATTTATCAAATCAAGTTACTCAAAAATTAGAAAACGACAATGCACTGTTCGGTTCCGTGTTGCCCGAATTTCAATAGTGGCTCGAGCGGAAAATTGTACTTTTGGTAAAAGTTGATAGTTTCATTGATTTATAATCGTGAGAAAGTTTATTTTCAATAGTTTCAATTTGTGAATCGCAAGAAAACTGCTCAAAAATATTTGCAATTTATTGTTTTGATTGCTTCATATTTTGCCGCATATCTTGTGGCTTAAAGTAGATGCGGCACAAAATTGGAGTATTTTTAAGGGGGTCATAATTCATTGTAACTTTTTATCATTTTAGAATTCTGAATGATATTTGTGCAAAAATGGAGTGGCGCTGAATTCTCGGGATAAATCCGGAAATAAAACTTTCGCAAGTTTGCGAAGATCATTTCAAGGATGACTACGTCGTTTATTTGAATCCAAGCTAAAAGTGTAAGATAGCTATTCTTAAATTAATCTTTTGCACAAAATTCAAGTATCTCATATTTTTAGACTCGATGTGGAATTGAATATATTAACACCTTTACATCCACTTTTGGACATGTAAGTATATTTCATAATTGATTAAAATGCCGATTTCAAATTTTTTTTTTTAGAATTCAACTACGAATAGGACAAAGTTTTGTTCAAATTCTGAATTTAATTCAGGATGTGTAAGTTTACATGTATTTGCTGTTTTCGTCCCTAAGTATCTAATTTTAGTGAAACGATTTCTTCGGTTTCGGCGAATAAGTCCATTGGCCTGAATAGGGTAAGTGTCATTTAGTTTCCCGAACATTACATTTAGCCCGCTCAATTTCAGGACTCTTGGACCAGAAACGACGAAATTGTGAGCATGTCATCTGAATGATTTAGTGGGCTCTAAATCAAATTCGAAGAACGCGTATATTTCTTACATTCTTACATTATTTTTAAATTAATATTCGCACAAAATAAAATATATATTTTAGAGTCGATGTGAAGTTGAAGATACTAACATCTCTACAGCTGCTTTTGGACATGTAAGTATATTTCATGTTTACCTTTTTTTTTATTTACATTTATCTTTATTTCAGAAATCAACTTCAGAGGTTAAGCTAAGTTTAGTGCAGTTTCCAAACAATTCCTTCAGCGGCAAATTAGTTGATTGCCCTGGATAGTTCAAGTGTCATATAGTTGCCAGCACCTTACATTTAACACCCTCAATTTCAGGACTCTTTGACCGGAAATGACGAAATCTCCAATTGTCTTCACCCAAATATTTTAGTGGGATCTAAACGGAATTTGGAGAAGGTATGAATTTATTATCCTAAATTTTAATGTGAATTTTAATCCCCTTTATTTTAGAACATGCTTTTGACGAAGCCCATGATACCTTTTCATATTTTGTATAATGTCGTCATGATAATTTTCCAGTTATATATTAATATTGATTTAAGCCCTTCAGCAGCAACGTTGTCTATGGAAAGCCTTGAAAGTGTAAGTTTAATATATGATACGTAGCATCAATTATGACATTTTTTATTCAGGCTTCTAAACGAAAAAAGTCAACGGGAGATGGTTCATACGGCTTGCAGTATTAATGTAAATTTAAATACTTCATCTTAAATTTGAACATAATAAACAAAAATAAAGAAGTAAAAGGTACCATTTTGCATTTCATTCTTATAATGGTGCTTTATATAATATATGTAATTTAATCAAAAAGATGGAAGATTGATTTTATCTAAGCATTAGGATTCACTTTCCAGCTTGAACAAATACAAGAAAATTTTTTTGCAGGATTTTAATTTTATTTTAGGGTAGATAATTTTTCCGCTTGTTTAATACTAACAATAGTGTTTACTAAAGTATGCCACGTGAACATTGTATGTGATTTCTTCTGTTTAATTAGGATGGTAATTAAATGCTACATTTTTTCTAAAAAGGCGAATTACATATCAATCAAAGAACGTTTTTTAGAGAAGCCGTTATTCACTAAGTACAAACAATGTATGATCATAAGTGGTCACTATTACTCCCTTTTATGTTTGTTCATCAAAAAGTATCTCAACACCAGGTATTATTTTATGTCTAAAAAAAAGTCAAAAAGGTATTCTATCCACCAAAAACTGAATAAAACAATTCGCTTTTACGGTATGTAAGAAAAAAATATTCAACAGAAAGAGTATTGCCGTTAATATTATTTTATCAATAAAATACCAACAACAATTCCAACGGCCTGGAAATAACTCAGAATAATTTACATAGCATTTTGTTTTAGCTAAAGAGTATGTGGGCTATTTACGAATGTATTTATACATTATTATCATTATAAATTATTATCAGATTAATGTTCAATAATAAGCATGAAGGCGATTGGAATCTGCTAAAAAATATACCTCAGAAAACTAAACAGTGGCTCTTCATTATCTAATTCAAATTTTTCAATAACCTCTAAAAATACATTTTCCTTGATTGCATTTTAATCCAAACTTTAGTTACTTATCAAACTAATAAAATAGTAAATTTATTTTTAGTTAAATATTTTCGGCATGGTGCTATCAATTTGAATTTTCCCGCCATATGATTAAGTTTGCCCCTCTTGTGATGAGACTACCCATGCTTTAAGCCACTACCACGACAATCAAAGAAACCTTACAAACACATAGCCGACATTCGGAAATTTTTGGAGCTATCATTTACTCCTTTTCTTCCCTCCCTAAGGCTAACTCAAATATCTAAATAACGCTCAAAGCAAAGACAGTTTTCCTACAGCACGTACAGCAAAACAAGGTAGAAACTCACAATCGGATGAAAATTCAAATAGACCGACAGCAAAAAACGAAGGTAATTAGATAAAAAATCGCCAGAGTCGTCAGAAGATGAGAATGATGCATCAGATTTTTGCAGTGACAAAGTAAGCAGGCAATAAGGACTGAACGTATACAACCGGTGATACATGAGAATCGAAAAGTAAGGAAAACACGGCAGAATAAAAACGAAGAAAGCGATCATCATTCGGGTGAAAAATCGCCTGTGAAATCTCGAAATGTACCAAATCGTCATTATGAGTCTGATCACAGTTATCACTTAATATCAGGGCCCAGGAGAGCAGCTATAGTCAGTGTTGTCACTTCTACTGCAATTACAGTATTTTACTGCATTTTTCATCAAATTTACACTTTCTACTGCGCTACTGCACTCCCTTCAATTTCTACTGCACTTTTTGGGGATACGGCGACGGCTTATCAATATGTCGATTTCATCTTGGGAAAGTCATTTCGTTTATTCATGAATTCAAAACAAATTAACGCATTCAAAAGTTTTGGCGGCTCAATTCGAGACTGATTTCGAAATGCGAGCAACTTCACTTGCAAACGGTTCATGAATTGCGGTTGCGGGTGATCGAGAAGAAGAAGTCATTCAGCGGCCATTGTTTTGTTCATCGTCACTTTTGACAGCCGGCACCTTTTGTTCCCTTAAAATCGACTATAAACGAGTGCGCATAGCTCTGCAGTTTTCTAAATGTTCTTTTTACAAGTGTTTCCAAATATGAAAAGATATTTTCCCGTGTTGAATAGACAAGACAACCGTATGTAATCCACGGTAATATTTTGCGTTGCCTTCTCACTTCATGCAAAAGTGCATATACAGTGTTATATTTAATCGGAGTGTGCATGCATCCTGAATCTGATATATGTATGCAATGCGAATATAGCGAAATTAAGTGTCCTTCAAATGCAATATTGTGCAATTAAACGCACAATGCACAATTATTATCAATATTTGCATTTTTTTGCATGTTTAGTGAATAACTTGGCAAGAATTTCATTTCCCTGGTTTCACATTATTTTGGTGCCATTCGATCGTGCTTGGTGTAAAAAAATCGTGTTTGTTCTGCGTATTTGTGTGAAAAGTCCTTAGTTTACGGGATATTGAAGGATAAAGTTTATGTGAAATTTTAGGTATGCCGCAGCATATAATTTCATATAAACTTTATCCTTCAATATCTCGTAAACTAAGGACTTTTCGCACAAACACGCAGAACAAATACGATTTCTTACACCAAGCATGATCGAATGGCACCGAAATAATGTAAAACCAGTGAAATGACACTCTTGCCAATAACTTCAAAGGCAATGGTCTTACATCAAAGTTAGGACAATAATAGCCTATAAAAAATTTTGTAGAATTGCAAAGGTCAACTTTTTATTCTAGTGCCTTTGACGTTGGTAATGTCGGCTGCAGGGAGGAAGTTTGCGACACTCCTGATATTTTGAATGAAACCAGTGGGATAAATTCAACCGCACGTGATAATGCTTGCAATAGTTTGCAGAATTCCGATTCTGATACAAAGTAGGGCTCATCTATATCTATTATTAAGTTTTGGTAACTTATTTCTTATTGTAGCTCTGTGAATGTGGTCCAAAAAAAAAAAATATTTCCAAAAGTATTGTTCCCGATGGGAAGAAGGCAGGACGTGGTTGCAAGAAGTGGAGGGGAAGGCTTTCTGCAAAGTATGCAACAAATCTCTATCGAACAACATAAGCTATCTGGATCGACACACCAAGGCAAGTGAACACATCAATAAAGTTAACACTATAAAAAGTCAACCAACGTTTCCCGAAGCCCTGTCAAATACAAGCAAGTATGTTAAAATGCGTTTCGAAATGATACCCTTAATGTATTGCATACAACATGCCTTACCATTCACAACAATGGATTCTTTGCCTTTATTATTTAGAGTTTTGTTTCCAAGCACAGAAAATGTTATTAAAATGTGTAAAACAAAATCGACTAGTATGTTAAATGAAATAATTGGACCTTTTTCACGTAAAAAAATAGTTGCGGACTTGAAAAAAAATAAATTTTCTTTAGTTTTGGACGAAGGCACTGACATAACTATCAAAAAGATATTGGCGATTGTTGCAAGGTACTATATTAAAGAAGAATCTTGTATTAGGAACACGTTTTTCGGATTGATTGAAATGGAAGAAAGCACAGCCGAAAATATTTATCAGAGCGTAAAAAATATCTTTAATTCGTTTAACATTCCAGTCGAAAATTTCATAGGACTGGCAACAGACAATGCCTCAGTAATGCAAGGCGAGTTGAATGGTGTTAAAACAAAGCTGAAAACACTCAATCCTAATTTATTCTACATTGGTTGCACCTGCCATTCCTTGAATTTGTGCGCTTCAGCTGCATCGACAACATTACCACCACATATAGAAAACTTAGTGAGAAATATTCATAGCTTTTTTTCTCATAGTGCAAAGCGTCAAGCCAGTTTCAATGAATTTCAAAAACAGTTTAACGTTAAAGAACATAAAATTTTAAATTTGAGTCAAACCAGATGGCTTTCTTTAGACGCCGCCGTAAACAGAATAATTAAACAATGGAAAGCATTGCAACACTATTTTTTACTTTTAACGTTTGAGGAAAAATCCATTACAAATGCTGGTAGTATAAGTGAAGCACTAAATAATACAAATTTGGCCTATTTTCTGTTCCTGTCGTATATTTTAAATGAAGTAAATAAAATGAATCGCCTTTTTCAATCAGAAAAAACAATGACACATGTTCTGTTGCCGCTTTTATCATCATCATTTCATACTATTCTTCAAAATTTTGTTAACATTAATTTAGTAGGAAATATGGATGTTGATTATAAAAATGTTGATAATCATTTGAACTATGAGGAAATGTTCTTCGGTGTTCACTTTACGGAACATGCTAAGAACTTAACAATTGAGGATGTCACAGAAATAAAAAAGAAATGCGTAAGTTATTACATTAAATTGCTAGACGAAATTAGAAAACGATTTAATTTTAAAGATGAAAGAATGAAGCTCTTGGAATATTTAATCCCGATGAAAATTCAAGAAGCGCGTATGCCGTGCATTATGCCGCTTATTGAAGCATTTCCATTTACCAATATTTCAAATGAAGAGATAAATATTCAGTGGCGTAGTTTAATGTTATATTCAAAAGAAAGAATACAATATTTGTATGATAAAAATAATGTAGTTCAATTTTGGATAGCTTTGGGGAATGAAACTAATATACTTGAGAAAACATTATTTAAAGAATTATCGGAGTTTATGATAACACTGTGTACTTTGCCCCATAGTAGTGCTGCTGCGGAACGCATCTTTTCAATGCTGAATACTATTAAAAATAAAAAACGCAACAAATTATCCATTAAAACTGTCGAAATGTTAATGTTTGCTAAAGAACTACTTCCTAAGAATGATAAAACTATTTTTGAGCCACCGTTGGAACTTTTGAAATACTCGGATAAGTTTAAATTTTTGAACGGTGAATACTGTAAAATATAGCGATCATGCACATTATAAGTCAACGGACGCATTTTTCCCCATCAAAATTAATGTCGATCTTCTGGCCAACAGGGCCATATACACGAAATTTACAAACGTTATAGGCAGCTGTAACTTAAACACACATAGTTCCGTGCTAGAAATGAAGTCCTATTGGCTAAAAGTCCTTTTCTTTGATGTCAAAATTTGTATAGAATTATTCAGTGGTGAGTTCAGATTAGTGCAACCATCGTTATTCACGAGTATTATGAATTATATGTCAAAATAATATGTTTTTGTTTATGTTTTAATATTATCAACATAGTTGAAATAGCATTATTTAAAATGTTAATAACATTGCCAATTTAATACAATACCGCGTATGTATTTTACATCTCGAACTCGTGGTTTGAAGAAATGTGTTTTATTGTGATATTTTTATATATTGAAAAATCCAGAAAGTCATTGCATTTTTTGTCTAAATTTGCTTTAAACCTAGCAATGCCTTCTTATATTACCAAATACCATGAACGATATGTGATTATTTTTTGATGAAATATTTTTATTTTTTGAGCTGTATTTTTGTCAGAATTACATTTGTAGAAATAAATACTGAAACATACTGTTTGAAATGAATCTACTGCATTTACTGCACTTTTTTCGCTTTTACTGCAATTATCTCGTCTTGAAGTGACAACACTGGCTATAGTGTCTGATACCGAACAAGAAGTTGCATGACTCACCACATGTATTATGCAACATGCTGGAGGAAGTTGGAGTGGCAGACAAAACACTGCTAATGAACAAGATGAAGATTAGAGCCAAAGAGGAACACGGGTATGTAATCGTGACATTGAAATAATTTGGCTTATTTTTAAAATTTTCCATCAATTTTTTTTTCACAATGATGCAGGTCCAATTTGAGGGAGTACTCGGCCAGGAACATCTAGACCTAATAGTCAACAGGAACCAAGCAGCGAAACAAGCAGTACAACACTCCTTTCTGGCTAGTCTTTCTCAATTTGTGAACACTTTTCAGAGTTAAAAAAAAATATTATAATACGACGCAGGGTCTAAATACCCTAAGATCCTGCATTCCTTAAGTTCATTGCATTAACGAGGGAAGAGTTTTTTGAAATATGGTTGGGTTATTCTCTAAATGTATTTTATTAGATAGTAGAGGCTAGATAAGTCCCAAAACAGCTGCCTGATTTAGGGAAAATTAAATTCAACACGAGAACGGGAACAATTTTTTCTTATTAATTTTTTGAAATACTGCAAACATCCGAAACATGAAACTAACAATTATATCGTAAGTTTAAAAAAGAATAGTGTGCCTAAATTTCAATTATATTTATCATGTTACGAGGCATATGACAAAAGTATTATGACGGCTTAAAGTAGGGAGTTTAATTCAGAGGCACAGTAGTCTTGGCACTCTTATGCCAAATTGCATTGATGACATCGTAATTCACTAAAAAAACAAATCTGGGGCCAGCTATCTGAAATAGAAAAATCAATGAAATTCGTGCTTTCCAAAGTAGATGAAGATCATACCTCGACAACACAGTTATTGTTCAGCCGTTATTTGTTGCCTTGCAACAAAGGCATATCACTCATATAAATTGGCCGCTCTAACATATTTCATAGGAAATAAAGAAGTCGCCATTCCTGCGCAGCTTAATAGTTCCTTGCTTCCTCGACACTTTATAGGTGGGCCCTTCCAACGAAAAATCCACATCCACTGTGGATTCTTTGGCGTTCGGTCCAGGGAAATAATCCTTGCAGTGCATCAAGCACAGAACTAAATGCCCTCGCAGAACCGCTAACGTTTGATTATCAAACTCTGGAGTGAATTCGATTTCTGTTAAAGAAACCACTAGGACAGTCCAGCGGCTTAATTCGTTCTCAATATGACGAATTTCATTATTGTTTTTCCAATCGGCATGCACCCATTCAATTTCCAATGCTTCATCCTTTTGATCGAGCATTTCCTCTGCATTGAAAAAGCTGATTGCTTAACGAGAAGATCTTCGAATGTTTCGACAGCAGGATTCTTGGACTGCAAATAATTAAATTAGCAATTAACTAACCAATTCAACATATATGTAAAGTACAATACTCACACTCCGCTAACACTTGATTACCAAAATCTGAAGTGAATCCGATTCCCGTCAAAGAGCCCACAAGGACAGTCCACCGGCCTAATTCGTTCTTATTATGACGAAATTCATTGTTGTGGTTCCGATCAGCAAGCGTTTGTTCAATTTCCAATGCTTCGTCCTTGTGATCGAGCGTTTCCTCTGCATCGGAATAGCTGATTGTGTAATCTTCAATAGGAAGTGTTTGACTTTCTGATCAGGCAGTAACGAGTATGTAATAACTCAGCCCTACGCCCTTGACAACACTCCGCAGTTTGTATTGACATCGACGGTTCCGAACGACCTTTTAATCACTCGATGTCACTGAACCGCGTTTTGACAGCTGAGGAGGAAGTGGAAAGTTGTGGTGGAATGGGAAGAAGGAAGACTCCACAGAAGATGGCCGTGAATCCGAGTGTCGTGTGAGACGTGGGTAACTGCTTGGTCTTTGGTAGAAGTTTTGTGTATTATCCGAGCCTAGTTGTTAATCGGGAATTATTTTACTAGTGAAGGTGAGCTAGGTAGGTGCAAATTTATTGTGTTTGCACCTAAGTCAAGTGCTACCCACAGAAGTCCCACGTATTAAAGGCCAGTCAATACGAACGTGAATCCGCAACGCCACTTCGAAAATAGGGCGTTCTTGCGCTCGTGATGAATGGGCGAATTATAAGGTGGGGTTTCTCAAGTAGAAAATTTCCTTTTCTTGTATATTTTCCGTCCACGGTAGATTTTTGGCGCGGAGTCAAATTTGAGGCTTGCAGTAGGAGGGAACGCCACATATTCTTTGTGCGGCCCGCGGAATTGACCTGCAGTCCTCCCCGACGAGCACGGCAAACAAGGAAACGGGGAATCGCCAGCCAAGGTTTGTCCAGTTTGTACATCATTTTGTAGTGGATTGTTACATTTCAAAGTCCGTGAAGGACTGCAGCGATGGCCTGCTGCCTCGGGAGAGGAAGGTGAAGATATCCGCCGAGGATGCACTTGTCTGGGGACGCGTGAATGCGCTGGCAGGCTAGCATTGCGGTGTCGTGGGGTGGGCTCATTCCCCCAGCACAAGGACCCACTAAAAAAGAATTTCGCATTCACGAATTTCTGGGGTCAAAAAAGAAAGGCGCCCGAAGTCGCAAGAATTGTAGGCAACCATACAGAGGGGAAATGACTTGTTCAGAGAACAAGTGAAACAAGTAAAAATGGGCGAACTTAGGGTAATTTCGTCGTTACCCGAGGAGGCTTATGGCCCACAAATAAGAGAGGGGCAACCGGGTGGTGATGGTGCCCCCTCGCACCCGCCCAACCGGATCAAAATCCATAAATGTTGCCGTGGCCAGGTATTTCTCTTCTGAGTGGAAAACTCATACAACTTAACTTGCATGAGCCTTCCCATCAGAGGAGAAGTACCCCGGTCACCAATTTGTGTCATAGAGTTATGCAATTCGATCACTTAACCCTATGCCATAAAGAGGCACCTTGCTTGGGCCACTCAACCCGCGAAGTCACCTGAAACAAAAGGTGGTTAGTCTGATGGTGAGAGCCATCTACCGTACCGGGTCTTATACCCGGTCTGAAGGGTAAAAATGGAAAGACCGATGGAGATCCATTTAACTCAACATTTCTTTATTCCGAACAAAAATATATATATATATATATATATATATATATATATATATATATATATATATATATATATGTATATATATATATATATATATATATATATATATATATATATACATATATATATATATATATATATATATATATATATATATATATATATATATATATATATATATATTTATTAAAATAAGCCAAAACAATAAAGTAATGAATTCAACTAAGGAAATTTGTTGGAAAACTAAGCTATAATAACGATATATGAATATATATAACTATAATTTTTACTAGTTTCAAAATGGTGAATTGCCGTTGTTCTTACGTTCGCGACAGGGTTGAAAAAAAAGATGCAAATTGTAACTTCGAAAATGTTACGAATACTTTTATGGCCAAAAAGAGAGAACCGGATGATTACTCGTTCGTCAGAAGTATTTAGTATGGGAATTATTCCAGTGAGAGCAACGATCAATTTTACAGAGGATGCTCTTATCAGAAACATACTCTTTAGATGCAAAACCTGTATATGATTAACCTTTTAACAAGGATTATATAATCAAATTTAAAGACTAAAAATATAAAAAAAAATAACGAGAACTTAGTTGTTTTAATAAAATCAAGAAAAACCAAAATGTAATCTTTGCCTTACATCCTACAAGGAGTACAAGTTCTTCTCCAACAAATTCGATGGAGATTGGTGAATACTCTGCGCCACCAAAAATGTGAGTTTGTGAACGTATTGCGAACGGCCGGAACACGAGTTGTGCCCGATCAATTATTATACAAATGTGTCATCTTATAAGTGAGAATCTGCATTTTATCGGGATCCAGCCCAATATTACCATCCACAATGCTATAGTGAGTTGGAGTTATAGTACCTTGGCGCACTGATTGAGATTCTGAGACGAAATTATATCTCCCCGGAAGAGTGATAATATCATCAACAACTGTTCTCGGAGGCGGATTGTTTTGATTTACGAAATATCGAGTCTTAATACGCTCGGAAACGATTACAAAAGCATAATTTGAGGCTTTTCGCAACTCCAGCTTGGGTACAAATTTCCGTGAGACGTTTTCGGATTGTATAACTTTCAATCTTGGCTACTTGATGGAATTGACCTTCACCAACACCATCTCTATAGAAAGGAATACGAGATGGCAAAGGTCCGCGCACATTACGATATTCGTCAAGGGCTTTAACCACGTTCAAGGCAAGTTCAGAAGGTCCGGGACTTGCGAAACATGAACAAGAAATAATTGCTGCCAAAAACTTCCGCGGAACCAAACTCCGAACACGTTTTCTTGTGGTGGAAACTCTCTGACTTGTAAATTATTACTGCTTATTTAAATCAATTTTATCAAATTTTCATTTATCCATCACTTCTGATCTTGACGCAAAATTATATGATCGCAGTCTTTATATCGTAATTTCTGAGAAAACAATTGCAGCCATGCACGAACAGATTTGCGTTTCATCAAATCATTTCCACGAAACTTCGGAGCGTTACCCTTTAAAAGTAACTGTATTACCTTAATTAAGATCAAATAATCGCAGTTTTAAAACTTGTTCACGTGTACATCCACAAAATAAACGGAAATTGTTTCCCATGGAGCTTGAATTAGATGATTATGAGTAGAGAAAAGTTCCACATGAAGAAACGAAAATTGCTCCTCATTTGGCTGAGCGTAAAGTGGTGCTGTTGAGAGTTCTTGTTTTATAGTTGGAGCTACTTCTTGTGGAAGTTTCTGGCCTTCGAAGTTGGACTTGATAAAACTCCGATCTTGCCGTAACTCTATAAACTTTAGTGGCATTTAAACTTATTTTGATTCTTCTTGCAAACAGTGTGTCGAATTTAACAACCGGCTTAAGAAATTAAAAATAGTTTTCATTTAATAAACGTCACATACCAGAATAATTCACTTATATGTCCCTTATCTTTTTCAGTGCTAATACGATGCAATATAAAGTTAACACGTTTCTCTCCTGATACCATATCTAACCTTGCGTCACAAATTATGAAATTCCTTTGGTCTGGTGAGATCTCCGACTTGAACACTACTTTCCATTCTGCAGTTCGAGTGCGATCTCCAGTATCGAAAGGGAGTATTTGATTGCATCCATCGCAAAGTAAGCAATATTTTTCAGAAAGGAACTTAAATGACACATTATAGTCCCCAGATTGTCTTGAAGATATTGATGGTAATTTGTAAACAGGACTGACAGGCTTAGGTCGACCGGGTTCCAGGCAGTAGGAGCTTTTCTGAATGTTCCCGTGTCTAGGTAGAAGCAGATCTCACCATGTATTCACTGAAACTTGACCGGCGCTAAAATAAATCGACATCCTTTTGCACACGCACCGATTATTTTCATTCGTGAATTCCCTTGAATTCACATTTTCGCTCGCACACTGACAGCTAACGATATGCTTGTCCAGGTTGAGCCAACAAGTCGCGATCGAGGCCATACAAATTTATGCATTGCTAAAGCACACTTATCGATGCAAATCTCGTTGGAGCAATGTCGACCTGCGAGCTGCCTATCACAACCACCCACCTTTTGATGCAAGCCTCAAGGTAGGTTGAATGCGATTTTTCCCCATGTGTGGGTGCGCACACTAATGGATACTGCGTAATAATATATCGTAGTTTTTCTTTGGTATCACGTTGATTGGAAACAAAATCGGTGTGTGAGGCGTTTATTAGTTTTGGATTATAAAAAAAAAGAAGACATTAGATATTTAGAAAAGAAAAATTCTACGCTGAATAATCTAATGTCTAATGTCTACTAGTCGCCGCCTATCGCAATATGCGTTTAGTCGAACTGTCTTCCTTTTTCTAGTAATAATCTCAACCTTCCGGATCACCATGCTGTAGAGGTGACGGAGATAGGAAAATTTTAGAGCAGTTTGACAGGGTAACTGCTCTATTACTACAATTTGAACAACAAACAAACAAGTTTTTCTAAATATTTTTGCATGGCTTGAAATTGGAAAGCAGCTTGAATTACCATATGACGTTCATATTGACAAGTTTAAACGACCTTGAAAAAAAAACTTCAGAATTATTTACAATAACAGAGTGATACATTACAAGATCGGCATTTCCTTCTCGAATTGAGGAATATACTTTGTTGTGATTAGTTAAGAAAGTACATCTGGTGAATGTGTGTGCCATCAAATCATTCTAAAGTGACTAATACGGAAATCAATTGTCAAAAGTGAGAAAATCCTACTTTACATCTTCTGCCGAGACAACTGCCAAAATTTTGCACAGTAGCCGTCATCAAGTGAAACCCGGTCTTTTTACACAAAAAATTAATGAATGCATGGCATTGTGTTTAATCGAGAACTGAAATAAATATTTGGTTCGTGCGGCTGCACGCTTAAACTTGTACGTTCACAGCACGCGTTCGGTGTCTAGTGTTTTGTATTTAATTCAGAGCCGGAGAATAATAATCTCAGCTGGTGACTGCCCAGTTGTAAATTGAATCGGCCCTTTAAGGTTCCTCAAGGGCGAGTAAATTCTGTTTTCACCAAAAAAAAAATTAAAGCGAAGCACATTGGGCTAGGGCTAGAAAATAAATGTGCGTCACAGTATCCGTAATCTGCATTAACCGCATTGCTGTTTGAATCTATGGGATATACCTTTAATTATTTGCAATGGATAATTCAGGAGACGAGAATCAAATTGTTGTTGATGATGTCAGCAAAATATTAAAATATGCAAACGAAAGTACTATTAGTGGAAATACTTATCAACACCATGAGGTAAATAATTGGACTGGTTCTGGGGTTGAGACATGTTGGGGGTTCCAACCAAGCTTTAAAAGCTTTATAAGTACATAGCTGCATGTATGATAATGCCGACTTACATACAGTTAGCTAGGAATAATTGAATAGACGGATTGTTTACTGTATGTCATGGCCTGTGTTTTTGGTTTGGCAAGTTAAATAGTTGACATGTGGATTTTAAACTCTAGCCTTCTTTTGGGTTTTCATTTTCCGTATTATCTATCCTATTTCGGTTGCAGATACGATGCGCAAACAAGATAATCACATATTGTTATTGCATGCAAATTATATTTTGATTAATTAAAGAAAAACTGCTTGCTTATCTCTGAAATAATTATACGCTTTCTGTATTATTATGCTCATGTGTTCTCCTATGCTTAATTATTGTAGTTTGACAAAGAATAACCCAGGATGTTAGAAAAATTGGGGAGCATAATGCTAAATAAAGTAAAAGGCAGAAACCCATGAGCATCAGACACCTTATAAATTAATCATCATGACCAATAGGGAGATTTGGCTGTTTACAACCATGATTAAGTTCTAATGAAATGTATTTATTTTTCATTGTCACAATCAGTTTGTGAAAGGAGTTGTGTTCCACTTAATTAGGATACTCAAATGCTAGAGATGGGCAGTGATGCAAATTGTTTCCAGTATAGGGTACATAGCCAATAACGTTTACGTAGGGTAACACAAATAGATGGATGTTATGGTTTCATATTCTTTAAAGTTAACAGTTCCTAATGTTCTTTTTATCAACATCTCAAATTTGTAACATTGACAGCTTAACTATTAAAACATTAATGACGTAATGAAAAATTAGCAATTGACAATATATTAAAAATAGCCTACAAGAAGCTAAATATTTGCATAGAATTAGAAAATAGCCATTTATAAATATAATATGTAAAAGCATTTCAACTATAATTTCCGAACAATATTGCTAAATGAATCATTAAAATGATTTCCAATTCGACGTGAAATTAATTTTAAAATCAATGTCAGTTGCTCTGTCATTTCGAATAAGGATTGCATTTATCATTAACTTTAAGCATTTAAAAATTAACTGAGGTTGCATTTCAACATAGAATTCTGTTCGATATTCAGTATCGAAATAATGACTGTATTCAAATTAAGTATTTGGCGCGGATATATCTTAACAACTTAGAATCGTGCTTGTTTCTGCAAGTTAAACTTAGGATATTTTAATAATTTTTTTTCTAACAAAGGAAAACTAAGATAATTTGCTATTTTCAATTTGTTATTGGTTCTTGCAATAAGTAAGGCATATCTAAATAAGTAATTATATTTAATTAATTCATGATGTTTGCATTTTTAACTTTGTACTTAAATGATAATGTATGAAATAAGGACCGACTAGGTTTGATTGTTGCAGTTGAATTTACTTGCTTACTCATAGCAAACAAGGTTTTGTAACAAATGCCAAATTTTTTTGATAGTATGTGTTTGGCCTTTTCTGGACATTCATTTAAATTAACGCTTGTTTTGATTAACATAAAGCACATGATTTTTAGGGTATTGTAAAATCATTTTACAATACCCTACTAAAATCGCGTCCTGTCTGTCCGTCTGTCCGTCCGTCCGTCCGTCTGTCTGTCCGTCTGTCCGTCCGTCCGTCCGTCCGTCCGTGTGTCACACCACTTTTTCTCGCAAACTACATAAGCTAGAAACATAAGATTTTGTATGTAGGCGCGAAGTGACGCCCTCTTCAAAGTTTCAACACGAAAAAAAAATGTATAAGGTCTTTAAGGGGGGTCTTCCCATATAGGGGAGTTGCCCCTGAAAAAAAAGTTTTCATCGCATGTAAGCAGTATGGGTATCAAATGAAAGGCCTTAATGAGAACTTTTCAAAACAGGTCTTAAAATGACAAATTTTGTTTCAAGGGGTGCAGGGGAAGGGGAAACGTACGAAAATTTGACCCGAAAAATCTGAAAAAATCATCAATGTAGGCCTTTATGAGTACAACAACAACAAATGCATGAGAAGTCGAAATTCACTCAACTTTGTTAGTAATAGTATGATTTATCGATTTTATGTTTTCTTGAATATAATCTTAACGGTGCCCTTAAATTTAATGAAATTCAGTACACAGATGACTATTTATAAGATTAATCTATCCTGAAGGTTTCATAAAGATCGAATGGTATTTAATGAAGTAAGAGCGATTTGAGTTTTCCTGTATTACTATGGAACAATATGCGCTGTACGAGTATTACTATGGAAACATATGGCTATGGAATAATATGCGCTTTTTAACGACTCAGATACTACAGCTTTGTGTAGTAATCGAGCAGTTAAAGGGTTAAAGAAAAACTCAAGCATAAAATGTCCCAGATTAATTGAAACGATCGAACTGGTACGATTGCAGATTGAACTGGAACAATTTCAGATTGAACTAGAGCAATTTGCGATCGAACTGGTACGATTTGAGATTGATCTGGTACGATGGAATACTTTTGACAGCGGCAGTTGTCATTGAGTGAGGAAGGAGACTTGACAGATATCCCACGTTTGGGAATTAGTGCCGGTGCTGGTGATAGTTCAGGTAATGATTTCCATAATTTAAATTACACTGACGCTCACATCTACTGCAACACCCAGTACAGGAACATAGTTGCCCACAATCTGAGCAGTTCGGACCCGATAACGCGCTACAGTCATCTCGATGAAGCTGACCCCAACAGTCTTCAGACCCATTACAGGAACTGCAATATCTACTCGAAACCTAGCCTGTACGGTACTGGCAGCAAGTCCCAGCATTTGGTGCAAAAATCAAACGATATTTTTAAAAATATTGCCAAAAGCCCATCGTTCCTGAATGCTAATAAAATCAAAGAATATTCGCGGAAGTTACGCAATTTCTCTCTCAAGGCGCGCAGCGGTACAGACAAGCGACACCCCAAGAGCCAGATCATAGGGAAATCCAACACGGTCTCTGACAACTCCTTGCAGCCAAGTGACAAGTACTTGAGTCTCTATTTGGACGAGAAAACCGCCGAGTCCAAGTCCTTGCTGGCGAACGGTAACGTTAAAACATATCCCGCCTGTCGGCCACGTGTGAAGAGTGATTCGAAAGATGCACGAAGTAGTAGTAGCAGTAGAAGAAAGTACAGTAAAATATTTTAACAGGCTCATCTGTCGTGCAAAGCAAAATTCCGAATAAACGGCGGTGTAAGGAACAATCGCTCTTAAAACACGAACGTTTTTGCAAAAGGCAGAGTCCAAAAGTGTATTTTAGGTCCAGGAACAGGCTTGCGACTTCTGTGTGCCGGCTCCGTGGATGTTCCATGTTTATATGCGTGACCTGGGGTTCGGACGTGTACTTTGGTGCCGAGGAATTTCTTGAATTGCGAATTAGATATGCGAGTGGCGGACCACTGCATAAATTCCTCTCAGTAAGTGCTGCGACAAGTGTTTATTGGCCCACGTCCAGGGAGATGCAAGAAAAGGCGTGTAAAGTGTCAAAAATCAAATTTGCTGCCGCCGGGGCAAATGGCAAATGCGAGTGCAAAAGGTCCGCGTCTGAACATTGAACTTGATGCATTGGTGCACGTATTTGGTGGAAGGCGAAGGCGAGCGCAGTTGAAATGTTGAAATGAAAAAGTGCTCGATGCACCGAAAAGGAGTTTTTCTTTTTTCGTCATCTGGTGTGTGATCGCTGCCGTTCGTCGTCCTCGTTCGCAAGTGGGAAACAATTGCGATCGTGTTTGTGTGTGCGTTCAGGGCGCGCGTGATAGTGGGCGAGTGTGTGTGAGCGCATATTTCCGACGGGAAAGACCGATAACGCGTGGACGGGAAAATCGATAACATAAAAATGAAAGTTGTCGTAAAACGAACGAGCGATTAATTTAAATATTTATCGGGCAGAGATAATTAGCCGCTTAGCGATTGTCGATTGTTTGTCGACCCCTGCTTCCCTCGTGATTGAACGTTGTTGTATTCGTAGCGAAATTTTTATTTTTGTTTTGGTCGCGCAAGCATTATCGTATCGGACGCAGCGGCGGGGAACCAAACTTGTTACGAGAGAACGAAGAAAGTGAACGAGGAGACGAAACAACTGACTAAAGGTGAATACTTGGGTGCTGATAGAACAAGTGAAAACTGAACAGAGCGGGGAACAGTGCAAAGTTTTTAATGTATGCTTCACCAAGTTAATCGTCCTTATAAAATATATGCTGCATTGTTTCATCTAAGGAAATAAAATCAATTAAAATGGCCGTAAGAAGTCATCAGTATTTTAGTTGAAGATGGAACAACTATCAAAGTACTATGACCACCGTTTTTCAACAATTGCGAGAAGATCAATCATTTGTTGAGCTTGCTCAACATACTTTCAAAAACTGTTATTAGAGAGTCCATGCAAACATCCAACAATTATACTACCCGCAGATATCATCTACAGAGATCTAAAGACTATAATTGATTTTGTATATAGAGGTGAAATAGATGTTACAGAGTCGGAACTACAGGACCATCTGCACCGACGTCGAGCGCTCGGAGGACCATGCGGGTGAGTACCCTTTTATTGTGTTATATATATATATTTTTTTTTTGCATGTTTTTTCCATTTAAAAAAACAGGAATTTATCTAAAAATATCGCAAACCGATTGCGCTGAAATAGAACAAAAAAAAAATTTAAGACACAAAAAAAGAGTCGCAAAAACTAATAAAACAAAGACAAAACAAATACATAATTATTTTGTTCAAAAAAATGGTCAAAGAGTAGAAATGGAAACATTGTATTAGAAGTCTGCTATCATATTCTAAACTTCGATGGATAATGTTTATGTTACGGACTGATGTATTTAGTAGATCACTTGAATCGAACACAATAACAATTAATTGACAACAAATTTATTACCCATGAAGCTTTAGTCATATAAGAAATATCAAATATTGTCATATTGTTCCTATATTGCTTTTAAACAATTAATTTGAAAACATAATTGTGTTGCTCGGAAAGAGGAAAAAATTAAAAAAAAAATGAATTAATACCATACCCTTCGGCCTTTCCTTTCTTAAAATTCTGACCGGGTATAGGACCCGGTACGGTGGCAGGCTGCCCCCCAAAAACATGAGCCAGTCGCCGGGTACTTAAGCAATACTTCTCGTTTCAGGTGACGTCGCGGGTTGAGTGGCCCAAGCAGAGTGCCTCTTTATGGCATAGAGTTATGCAATCAAATTGTATAGTTCTATGGCATAAATTGGTCACCGGGGTACTCCCCTTCTGATGGGAAAGTTCGTGCAATTCAAGTTGTATGAGTTTTCCACTCAGAAGAGGAATACCTGGCCACTGCAACAAAATATATATGGATTTATTCCGGTTGGGTGGGTGCGAAGGGGCTCCATCATCACCCGGTTGCCCCTCTTTCATTTGTGGGCCATGAACTTCGTCGGGTTATGACGAGGTTACCCCAAATCCGCCTTTCTTCTCAGGTTCCTCTTGTTTTCGCAACACGTACTATCTCCCTCGGTGTAGTTATCTACACTTTTTGTGACTTCGGTCGCCTCTTGATCTACAACCAAATTCGTGAGTGCGAAATTTTTTGTAGTGGGTCCTCGTGCTGGGGAAATGAACCCGCCCCACGACACCGCAATGCTAGCCTGCCAGCGCATTCACGCGTCTCCAGACGAGGGCATTCTCGGCAGATATTGTCATCTTCTTCTGCCGAGGCAGCAGAACATCGCTGCAGTCCTTCACGGATTTATTGAAACTTCAAATTCACTACATTTGCTAGGATTTGCATGGAAATTTCAGGAATGATAGGTATCATGAATTTCTTTGAGAATTGGCTCAGCTAGCGGTATTAGCAATCGTAAAGCAAAATAGTGGCTTTTTTAAATGCAAAGATTGAATAATTTTGATGTATTTTGCCCCAACTTCAACGTTTTAGGCGCATGCTTTTAGCACTTGATTCAATTCAATGAATGCCTGAAGATGAGTACCTACAATTAATACTCATAGGTGAAACAAGTCGAGGAGGCAGGGGAGAGATCCTAGCAAATGGGCTTTGTATCCATGCTAGGATTCGAAAAAATAGGCCATGAATCGATGATTACAGTACAGGAGAGTGGCCGCTGAACAAAAAATTTCATCAAAGGTAGCCGATATGAATATCAAATGAAAGTTCTTTATAAGAGCTTTTCAAAACAGTACTTAAACTGACAATTTTTCCTTCGCAAGGCCAACAAATACGAAATCCGATCAACTTTGTTAATAATAGTACATTTTATAAATTTTGCTTTTTTGTCTATAAAATCAAGATGGGACCCTTAAATTTCCCAAAATCTATGATTTAAGTTTTCTGAACAATAAACAGCTAAGTTACAGCCGATTGAATGTCTAACAATTACAACAACGTTAACACGTGATACTAGGGAAATACACGCTTGCAACGGACCTAGACACTACAAATATGTAGGAATTTTGATAAAAATTTTAGAAATGGTTTATAATATTCATGTGTTATCATGACTAATCAAGCGACGGGGTCAAAACACTTGAAACAAAATGGTGGTGAGTTTAAAATCATAATAACCACAATAATTTTTCGAACTCAATTTATGGAATCTGTCTATTAGTCAAGTATATCAGGATAAATTGTTTGATTTACTTATTGTTTTACAATACTCTTCTGGCAGGAGCATCCTCCTGCTACTCCAACTTGTTTTTCTTTTCGTACACGATCACCTCATACAAAAAAACAAGTTGGGTAAACAGACCTACGCTCATGTCAGAAGGGTTTTGTATTCAATTTACAAAATGCAGTCACCAGATCGAATCAAATCAAGAAACATGTCAAAGACGATTTTATTGGAGAAAATATGAAATACGAAGATCATACTATTATTAACAAAGTTGAACGAATTTCGACTTCTGAGGTTTTTGGTATTGTTATACTCATAAATATCTCCCTTGATAATTATTTCAGATGTCCATCCGCGACGGAGGAAACACATTTTTCATGTATTTCCCCCCTGTGCCTCCACTGAAGCAAAAACTGACAGTTTAACAACTGTTTTGAAAAGCTCCCATGAAAACTTTTATTTGATACTCATATCGGCTACGTTTGATGAATTTTTTTTCAGGGACCATTCTCCTGTACTGTTATCATAGATTAATGGCCAATTTTTTCGAATCCTTGGATGGTTACAAAACCCCTTTGCTAGGAGCTCTCTCCCACCTCCTTGACTTGTTTCACTTATGAGCATTAATTGCAGGTACTCATCTTCAGGCATTCATTAAATTGAATCAAGTGTTCAAAGCATGCGCCTTAAACGTTGAAGTTGGGGCAAAATAACTCAAAATTATTCAATCTTCGCATTTAAAACAGCCACTATTTTGTTTTACGATTACTGATGCCACTAGCTGAACCGATTCTCAAAGATATGCATGACACATATCATTCCTGAAATTTTCATGCAAATCCTAGCAAAACTGTAGTGTCTGAGTCGGTAAAAAGCGCATGTTGTTCCATAGCCATATGTTGCCATAGTAATAAATGCAACGCATATTGTTCCATTGTAATACAGGAAAATTCAAACCGCTATAACTTCGCTAAATATGATTCAATCTTTATGAAACTTTTAGGATAGATCAATCTTGTAAAAAGACATCTACGAATTTAAAAGTACCGTTAAGATTTTATTCAAGAAAACATAAAATCGATAAATCATACTATTACTAACAAAGTTGAGTGAATTGCGACTTCTCACGTATTTGTTGTTGTTGTACTCACCAAGGCCTACATTCCTGATTTTTTTTCAGATTTTTCGGATCACAGGTGTCCAATCGCGAGGGGGGGGGGGGACACAAATTTTGCGTGTATTTCCCCTCCCTGTGCGCCCCTCGAAGCAAATTTTGCCAAACTAAGACCTGTTTTGAAAAGTTATCATCAAGACCTTTCATTTGATACCCATATCGGCTACCTTCAATGAAATTTTTTTTCGGGGGGTCACTCTCCTATATGGGGAGGCCCCCCTTAAATACCTTATAAAATTTTTTTGTAAATGAACTTTGAAGAGATCACCACTTTACACCTGCACACAAAATTTAATGTTTCTAGCTTAAGTAGTTTCCGAGAAAAACTGCTGTGACACACGGACGGACGGACGGACGGACAGACGGACGGACGGACAGACTGGTCGCGAAACTAGTAGAGTTTTGTAAAATTATTTTACAAAACCCTAAAAAGAAAGTCAACAAAAAGAAAGTCAACAATCTAGCCATCACAACAAACAAAAGCAACTGTTCATACAACAATATTTTCCCGACGATTAGTTGTATGCTGGTTGAAAAAGCAATAGTTAGGTAGTATTCCAGACTTATGTAATATTGTAAATGCTTGTTAATAAGTAATAATTAGGAATATTCTAAATTCTTAGTTGTAAATTTTTCGGTTTGGCACGAATAACTGCATCAACTTGGAATATTCTTTTCTCACGATAATATAAATTCACAATATTGGAATAATGTTTCTATTCATTTAAAATATATCGAGTGGATGGTACTATAAATAATATAAGTTGCAGTAAAATTGAAGAAAAGAAATAAACTGATTATGAATTGCTAACCACGACCGGTTTCGCGTCGCGTGCGGTACGCGGTACCTTCGTTTGCCTTGCCTTTTTCTTAGCGTAGAGTTCTTCGGGATTGAGTTAACGTGGTGTATTTTTCGGTGTCACGTCGGCAAAGTTCGGAAATGCGAAATTTAATTTAAAATTTTGTAAGTGACTGGAATGATGAAGGAATACGGAATAGAGTAAAGTAGGTTTCCCTTCCGTATATTTGAATCGTTGACGTGTTTGAAACGGGCATTTAATGGTGGCTAAAATACGTACTTGAGCGTAATCCATTCAAAGACTTGCGGCCGAAACCCTCTCCGAACTAGCTGGCCGACAAGCAGCCACCACGAAATGGATTACGGGTGCACGGACTGGTTGACCGATTGTTACCGTTCGTTGGCACGACTCAGACTCCACGTCTAGAACCGATGAGAGGTCGGTTCCGACTTCATTCGAATGATTTAAGACGGAAAATCATTACAAGTATTTTTTAGATTTAGGGGCATCTTAGCTGCATGGACTGAATAGAACACGGCCAGATTTTTATCGAGAAGTTCTTGGAATGTTTCGATAGAAGGATCCTCGAACTGCAAAAAATTTAATTAGCAATTAATTAACCAATTGAACACATATGTAAAGTACAATACTCGCAGTCTCAATGTTCCCAGCAACTCTTCTTCTTGTGTTGTCTGCAGTGCACGACTTTGCATATGTTTCACCATTTCTGGGTGCAAATTTCAATTTAATTTGCAAATCAATTTGCATTTGGACAGGAATTTTGACGTCTAATTATTTTGAACTGCATTAACTGTTAAGAGCTGTCAGTTTTACTTTTGTATGACTTCATGTCACAAAAATTGCAGAACAAGACGGCCAGGTTTAAGGAGGCAGCGGTGTAGGCCTGAATAGCCTATTTCATCAAACATGTCAACTTCATGCGCACCTTCAAATTTGCCAATCGGTATCATTACCAGATTATTACGGTTCATCATTATGCTGTTTCACAAACGAAAATAATCACAACGTCACATCAGTAATGATTCCGCCACCGTTACGACAAGCAACTGCTGCCCCTACCACTTCCTCTATCACTACCACCACAACGGCGCGCACCATAAGCCATAACTAGTGGATTCATAGAGTATTCTATTGTGAAATCTTCGTCGCCACTTCTCCAATTTAATCAAATCCCTAAATTTGATCGTAATGTCAGATTTGGGTAGTTTGTTTGTAGAGTTAGAGAAATATTTGATGCTTTCTTATCAGATGAAGATTCATTAGCATCTTCGATTTGCTCGCTAAGCGATGATAGCAAGTTCAGTGATATAGACGGGATTAGTGGCTTGAAGGGGTTATATCCACTAAAGTTCCGCGTGAAACAGTCGGATAAACAGTGCCAGATGGAAGATTCACTTCAGATGTCCATTTTGCCTCAATCCAATCAGCTAATTGCTACTAAAAAACGAAACATTGAAAATTATCAGACAATTGATCAACTGAAACTTTTCTGTGAAGAAGTTGACTGTTCAACAGAGAGCGACTGGCAAGCATTGACTTGAATAAGTGGACCATGGCCAAAATAGGAAAGAAATGTGTTGATAATAACAACCCTCACACATTGTGGGGTATCTACCCGGCTTGTACAAAAGAAAACAAATGTATACCTGACAATCGTCTGCTCAAGGGCAAACTAGCCATAGAAGCTGATTAGATCATGTCCGATTTATATATGTATGTATATAGTGATTAAGAAAATGATGTATATAATAGTGATTGAAAAAACGATGATGACGATACCGATATGGACCGTGAAGAGAAACGAAGACTATTTCAATGAGATGGGAATGAATCGGCTGAGAAAAGAGAACGGGAAACTCTTTCTCGTGGACGAGGAGTGGCTTTGCGGTTGGCGACGACGGGGAGTTGTGAGTTGGTCGCAAATGGCGACGGTGCGGGAAAAGAAAAAGCCGTGCGGTGGGATTGAGGAGTTTTTGCTGAGGTGGTGTGCTACTTGTATACGATGCGGGAAATCTCTAGGTAGGCGGAATTTGTGTGTGAGTCTATTGCTTTCACGAAGAACGTCGCGAAACATTCGAAATGTCTGGACGAAAAAAAAACTTGGATAAAAGCAAATCAGCATAATAAGCTAAGAGCTATAATGAGATGGTGGAGATCTTATTTCCCATGTGAACATCCGTGATATAATTTCGGAGTGAAAATTAAGAAAGTTAATTTTTTTGCTTTAAGTATAATTTTGACGAGTATTTTGTGAAAATAATCTTGCTGGTTATCTATAGTCGAAGAGTTCAAAATTAACTTGCTGAGTCTTCATTGATTTCCAGTTAAGTGTACCAACGTGCAATAGTAGCCCTAATAAAATGTGAAAATTTGAGGATTGTGTTTGACTACAAACTTCGGAAATAGGTGACCTATTTCGAGCTCGTAATAGGTAAGTGGTAAGGTAAGAAATACGAGACATAGACTGCGTGACGGATCTGGCCGAGGTAGAAGAGGCCATCAAAAGGGATTTCCCTAGCGTGGGAACGATCAAAGCGAGACTGACACCAGAAAACAACAGGCGACAACGCACGGACATAGTTGACTTGACCGAAAAGGACGCCGAACAATTCCTGAGCAAGGGCAAAGTACGAATTGGGTGGGTTGTCTGTAGGACAGAGCAACGCCTCTTCAATGTTTTAAATGCCTTGGTTATGGTCACACCACACAAGTATACAAAGGACTCGATAGGAGTTCCTATAGGAGTTACAAATGCGGTGAAATGGGACATAAAAGAAAAGAGTGTACGAAGGAGGCACACTGTATTCTTTGCAATGATGCTGATCCAAAACCTGAATTTAGACACGTCTGGGGATCAGGAAAATGCCGGGTGTTCCAGGAAGCCCTAGCCAAGGCAAAATCAAAGCTTCGATGACCCGCATCCTACAGCTAAACCTACACCGTAGTTCAACCACCCAAAATCTGCTTAAGCAGTCTGCGAGGGACGTGAAAGCCGACTTCTTGCTGCTGAGTGAGCAACACCATAATAAAAGTCCTGCATTATGGTATTCTGATGAAACTGGTATGGTTTCGTGTGGGTTCGGTGCTCAGGGACCACCTTCTTTAGTGTGTACCTAACGCCGAACGAATCGATATCATCTTTCCAAGCCAAGCTTAATGCTTTGGAGGGCGCTGTCTCGAACGCAGAGGGCAAAGTGCTTGTTGGGGGCGACTTCAACGCTAAAGCGGACGGATCCGCGGGGAAAACGAATCCTGGAAATGGCGGCCAGGACGGCCCTCGTCGTACTAAAGTCCGTACTTTCCGCCGTATTGGCTGTGAGGGAGCCATACCGGACGTGACATTCGCCTCGGAGTCCTTAGTACGGAGGATACACAACTGGAAAGTATTAGATGACTACTCAGCTAGTGATCATCAGTGCATTCTGCTTGAGATAAGTGATGCTGTCTCCCGACGTCCGTGCTCTCGGCCTTCTACAGCTCGATGGAACATCGGAAGGATGGACGTCGAGTGGTTCTTCGTGGTTCTCACAGCAGGTGAGCCGCTGCAGGGAGCTTCGGAGGGGATGGAAGAACTGGCAGCTCAAGACGTGGTGAACTCTACTATGAGCATCATTACGACTGCTTGCTGCGCTTCTATGCCCCGTCGAAGACCCCGGCACAGCAAGCCCCAGTGTACTGGTGGTCAACTGAAATCGCTGAAAGCGAAGGGAGTATACATGTCGTGGAAAAGATGGACGCGATAGTGCGGGGGCTCTTCCCCGCCCACCCCGTCCATGTTGACGCTGTCCATGGTGGAACAGCAGTCAAGTGCCCACTCTTCACACAGCTGGAACTAGAGGAGGCAGCTCCCTCATTGAAAGCGAGGAAGGCTCCAGGTCCAGATGGTGTTCCAGGTGAGATGTTGCGGCTCGTCTATCACCATTGTCTTGACTTGCTGCTCAGCACATTCAACGCTTGCCTACGGGACGGGGTTTTCCCGGTACGATGAAAGGTGGCGAGGCTCGTGCTGATCAGCAAGGGGAAGGGAAATCCCAGATCGCCGTCTGCATACCGCCCGTCATGCATGCTAGACATGGCTGGGAAAGTGCTAGAGAAACTCATCAAGGGAAGACTCACTGACGCGATTCGTACTACTGGGGACCTATTTCCTCGGCAGTACGGCTTTAGAGCAGGACGTTCTACCATTGATGCGAGGTGGTGAACGCGGTCCAAAAGACAAAGGCACATAGTCGCACCAAGCGACGGATCGTCCTGTTGGTGACACTCAACGTCAGGAATGCCTTCAACTCCGCTAGATGGGTGGATATTCTGGATACGCTGGAAAACTCTCTCAAGTTCCAGAATATCTAATGCGGCTTTTGAGGAACTACCTAAAGGACCGAAGCCTGCTCTACGACACAACACAGGGCCAGCGAAGGATGGAAATTACATCTGGTGTTGCCCAGGGATCTAACCTTGGTCCAGACCTGTGGAACGTGTCTTACGACGGGCTACTGAAACTTGAGATGCCATATGAGTCGCGCTTGATCGGCTATGCGGATGATGTTGCGGCTCTGGTCGCTGGACGCACCGTTGAACAAGCACAGCTTAAGCTAGGTATGCTAGTGCACCGAGTGAGGGACTGGATGACTGCTCGCCGGTTTAGTTTCGCACTGGAGAAAACCGAAGTGGTCATCTTGACAAAAAAGAGAATCCCTAGAGTGAGGATTATCAGTATTGGAGACATACAAATCGAATCGAAGCCATCAGTGAAGTACCTGGGGCTTCTGATCGACTCAAAGATTAGTTTCTCTAAGCAAATGACGGCAACGGCTGAGAAGGCTGCTTCGGGAATATCGGCTCTGAGTCGACTTATGGCCAACCTAGGGTGACCCAGCCCATCAAGAAGACACCTCTTGATGAGTGCTGTAGGGTCAGTGCTACTGTAGGGAGCAGAGGTATGGGGTGACACTCTCAGCAAGGAGGTATACCGGAAACGGTTGGGACAGGTACAGAGAAGAAGAGCACTGAGAACTGCATCTTCGTAACCAACAGTCTCCGACTCGACGGTGAGAGTGATTGCAGGCGTGATACCTGTCGCTATTTACCTGCGCCGAAACGAGGATGCGAGGGAGTTAGTTGTCCGCGAGGAGAGACAACGCTCGCTCAACGATTGGCAGCAGCCTTGGGTCAATTGCACGAAGGGGAGGTGGACTGCGCGCCTCATCCCGGATGTGAGACCGTGGCTAAATCGAAGGCATTGTGAGACTGACTTCTATCTGACCCAGCTTTTGAGCAGGTATGGGTGGTTTCAGTCTTACCTGCACAAGATCGGTAAGTCACGGTCTCCCAATTGTCGGTTTTGCCCAGGAGAGGAGGACAATGCCTGTCACACATTTTTTGCGTGTACAAAATGAGTCAGGCTGCGAAGGGAAACCTACAGAGAGATGGAAGAGCTCACCCCGGATAATATAGTTGCGGTGATGCTCGAATCGGTTGACAAATGGAACCGGGTGGCACGTTATGTTCGGGCAGCCCTAAAATATAAAAGGGACTCACAGCAGCTGGGGGCACTGGGGCTGGGGGATCGCTCTTCTGGCACTACCTTTTCCCCTCTCCCCTCCTGCTAGAAAAGGGACTCCTCAGCTTGAAGGCGCCCCACAGCGTAACAAAACGAGACCTGGCCCGAAGTAATGTGTCGAACGGTTCCATGCTGGGTTCTCAGGTTGACAGGGGAGGTGTTTAGTGGGTAGTCCAGTCGCGCATGGGAGTCCCACACTCTGCATAAATAGCATTAACCTCCCAACCACAAAAAAAAAAAAATAGGTAAGTGTAATCATGCCGTGTCTGGAACGCGTTGTGAATCTGCATAAATTGCAGACAAGTGATCACGCTACTGATTGGAAGATTTATAGTATTAACTGGGGACCAGTATTCACATCAATCAGACAGTGCTTATAAATATACGGCGGTGGAACCTAGCATTTGCAGCAATAATTTATTTCAAAGTCCAAATATTGAACGTGCTGCCACTAGTAGCACACACTGTGGAAGTAATAATAGTAGCGTTGGGTTCAGGCCATAGCAAGAAGGTGTATTGGTTGTGGAAGGGGCATAGTTCCCTGGGGAATATAACAGCAGTCATAGTCATAGTATCGGCAGTAGTAGTAGTGAAGATCCACTGTTATCTCCAGGAATAACCAGTGGTGACGAAAAGTACCCAACTAAGATGGCTACAGTTCTGCAATAATCGAAACTTCAGCAATATCACTCTAAAAGCAAGATTAGGTACCAAGTTGCAACTTACAAGAAACCACAATCCCGGAAAACAGTTCTATTGGCAGCAGATATATCTGCAACTAATCAACATCCTGCATGCAACAACAATGCCAACAACAGCCAACTAATAACAATCAAGTTAGCTGCCGGGACGATCATTGTGCAGCATAAAATAACTCTGTCAACTTTGATACAGAGTATAATGAAACTACTACCCAATTATCAATCAATAAAAAAACTCACACAACACAAACAACAAACTAAACAAACCTTAGAGACTGTAGTGTAAAGAATGGAAGAGTGTCCGTAAAGGAATTGGCCTGGTCTGAGGATAAGTGAATGAGCTTGCAGGCTAGCGTTGCGGTGTCGTAGGGCGGGTTCTTTTCCCCAGTACAAGGGCCCTCTACAAAAAAAATTTCGTATTCATGAATTGTACTTTAGAAATATAACCCTTCGACAGTGTCGAGGTCAAGGTAACAAACCAAAGGGATTGACATTGGAAAACGACGCCGATGCTCGATTAACGCGCACGGGACGCGAGACGATTTCGTCCTTACTCCGAACACTTACCACCCCCAGATAAGAGTGGGGCATCTACCAGTGGCGTAGGGTGTAGTATAGGGGTGACTGACCTCAGCAGAATATCGCTCTACGGGATCGAGGTTTTCACAATTTAAATATTAAACAATTTAACAAGTAAGTATATACTTACTGGGATATTAAGAAAAACATTTAAAAATATTGTTCACCTACAGTGTGGTGATGTCCAAATACTTTTATGAGCGATAGAAATAGTAAAAACAAGTTGGATAAACAGAGCTACGCTCATGTCAGAAGGGTTTTGTATTCAATCTACAAAATGCAGTCACCAGATCGAATCAAATCAAGAAACATGTCAAAGACGATTTTAATGGTGAAAATATGAAATACGAAGATCATACTATTATTAACAAAGTTGAACGAATTTCGACTTCTGAGGTTTTTGGTATTGTTATACTCATAAATATCTCCCTTGATAATTATTTCAGATGTCCATCCGCGACGGAGGATACACATTTTTCATGTATTTCCCCCCTGTGCCCCCACTGAAGCAAAATTGACAGTTTAACAACTGTTTTGAAAAGCTCCCATGAAAACTTTCATTTCATACTCATATCGGCTACGTTTGATGATTTTTCGTATATTTTCCCCCTCCCTGTGCACTCCTTGAAGCAAATTTTGCCAAATTTAGACCTGTTTTGAAAAGTTCTCATCAAGACCTTTCATTTGATACCCATATCGGCTACCTTCAATGAAATTTTTTTCTCGAGGGGTCACTCTCCTGTATGGGGAGACTCCCCTTAAAAAACTTATACAATTTTTTTGTAGTTGAACTTTGAAGAGATTACTACTTTACACCTACACACAAAATTTGATGTTTCTAGCTTAAGTAGTTTCCGAGAAAAACTGCTGTGACACACGGACGGACGGACGGACAGACGGACAGACGGACAGACTGGTCGCAAAACTAGTAGGGCTTTGTAAAATTATCTTACAAAACCCTAAGAAGACTCGATAATTTATTTAACATTGAATTAATATTTAATTTTTGTTGTGTTATGAATTATTTTCTGATATAGTAAGCGCTAGTCTGTAAAGTAAGAAATGTCAAAAACAATATTCTTGGAAAAAAATCAATCTGTGTTGCGGATAATAACATATTTTATTAATTTAAAATTAGAACAATGTCAAATGAAAAATAATATTTGTGAGAATTCACAATTCAATTTAAATAAATCTACTTTGTAAAAAAAAACTTTCCTTTTCAGTACGTTGCTCGTTTTTCAGGAGGTAACGACGATGGGTGGTAAGTACGAGTATGTTGCCGAGGGGGTAGATTTCTAATTATCGCCGACTGATTGGGTCGATAGTTTCGTTCGCGTAGAATATTTTAATTAGAATTAGAGTAGCTTACGTCTGGCAACGTGCCGGTATTGAGATCAGGAACGCGCAAATTTGTTGTTGATTGATCAGGAGCGTAGCATAGCATTTTAATCGGGCATTTGAATCGGTGTATGCTCGCGGAAAACCTGCAATCGTAATTCCTCTCTTAACTAGCTAGCCTGCCAGCAGCCCCCTCGGAGTAGAGTAAGGGTTCCCCGACTAGTTGACCTGTTGGGTACACTCCATTGGCCCGTACCAAGATTCCACCTCTTTAACCGATGAGAGGTCGGTTTAGATTTCCTTCAGAAAATCTCGAATGAGCGAGGATGAAAAACCATTACACATACTGATTGCTTTGAACTGCACATATATGTAAATATGTATTATTGTTTTAATTTATTGCAAGATGTTTGTTGTCAATATTTTGAGTGATGTGGCTCATGTTGGTGTGAACGGTTGCACCAATAGCTTGTTCGATTGTTTGGAGACGTAACAATATAAAGTTAGCAAGCTACACAGTTATCCTTTAAAGTTTATTAAATTTCAATTTTTGAGGTATTTATTGGGCTTGCAACCGAAAAACGTTCGGGCTAGTAGAAAGGCAGACATGACATACTTAATATTTGCAGAAAATAAAAAAGGTAAACCTCGTTTTTAAGTGCAATTTCAATCCTGATGATTCAAATTGCAACTTCTATGTACCATTAAGTCGGCCTGCGTTCAAAGACAGTTCCAAATTTATGACTCGCCATTGGAAATCGACACTTCTGATCCATAATTTTATTTGAATAATTCAACCACTATATCAAAACCACGATATTGGCAACAAACAGCTGGCTTTTAAAAATTACAAATACTTTCATAATAGAAAATAAAAATGTATTTCCAAAAGAGCTTTTATTTCCTTCAATCAGTATTTCTACCCTTATTTTTGTTCAAAAGTTCTCTTTTCTGAAATCAGTACTCCTATTACAAATTATTGCGTTAGCTAAAAAAACGTCTTTCTACATGTGCATGCTTCACTTTAACACAGACTAACGAAGAACTTAATTTCATAAATAATTGCAATACCACTTAGAAAGTGTCCTTCCACTCTTCCAATGCTCAATAAATTTCAATTTAATCGAAGTATTTTGTATCATTGGGAATCGTTCATCTTTCTTCATTTTTTGATATTTTTCAGTTAAATTTGTTAATTCAGAGCTTCTATCTCCATTGCATTTAATATGCGGCTGCTTGCTAAATTACTTGCATTCACTAATTAATTATTGATTCATATTGTGTTATGCATTTGTTGCACATACTTAGCTGCTGGACAATGCATTGAACTTACTCATATGCTACGTACCATAGCAAATGATGTTTTTGAAAAGCTCAGAAAATTAAAAAAATCACTCATACGTTTGTGTATCTTCATTTTGTTCAAAGCAATATTGAGTTATCTTTCTTTTTTGGCAAATGAATGAATAATTTAATGCTCAACTGAGACCAAGCTATGAATGTTTCCAATGAATGGACAACGAGGTTCCACAGGTTTTTTGTTGAATCTTTTAAAATTTTGCAATTCATTATTCGTTTTTCAATTAACATAATCTGAGTTTATAATTGCCATGAGAAGAAAGTAAAATAATGCTTAGAGCTGTATTTGGCGGAGCACTAAAAGTTTATTTGATTTGGATCGCTATTACTGCCTGAGATTTGTGAAATATTTCAATTAAGAATTTATTCTCATTCATATTTCATGTGGACCATTGTTTCCATAAATTTTGTGTTTATTTTATTCTGCCTTTAGGAGGGTCAAGTCTTATTATCATAATTGATTTTGGGTGAACATATGATTTTTATAATTTTTTGCTCAATAGAAAGTGAAGTTCAGTCCCCCTTATTTTTGAACAAATATAGGAAATTAATTGCTTACTTACGTGTGAAATACAGACAATCAATAAGCACTATTTGAAAGAGAAAATTAATTTTAACAGGCAATAATCCCACCTAGACTTGGAATCCGAATTTTTTCCACGAAGATTAAAACCATCCAATCAATAAACTTGTTTGAATAAAATACCCATTACAGTTATTATACTCATAATAATAATACACACTTAAATCTCTTATACTTCTGAGTGGAATTTCTCACAGGAACTTGAAAGCTAATATCTTATTTAAGGCGTAGACATAATGAATTCTTGGAAGTGCATGCAAACTACTCAAGCTCACACCACAACATATCTCCAGTTATATATAGAGCCAAGTTTGTTAACCGCATGTCCACTTAGTATTTATGATTCAATTAAATGTTATTAGTGTTATCGAAGGAATAACTCAAACTTACAGCAAGTACTCGTAATTTACTTCATCTAATGAAATGTTCAAAGTCAAGTCTTCAATTATTTTCCATTCCTCCCTTGGCGCCATTCTCAAAATAAAACATTTTAATGCAAATTTTTCGTAATAGCGAAGATTTGAAAATCTGCAGAAAGTAAATGCAATAAATACCAATGATATCGTTCTCATGTGAAACTTTAATGCTCTCTCGGGAACAACTAAGGAAATAAATGTTTCTCGTACGTCGATGACAATTCTAAAGCATTAAAATTCCAAAACACGTTTGAAAGATGGTCGACTTTCCTAGAAAGAGACGAATTGTTCGATAGTTAGTACAGCAATATATATTTTTTTGCCAAGGGCGACAATTTCTGGAGGGATAACCGCAGACCGAAATAGCAATTTATTAACGTATGTGCATTTCAAAATTTATTTTTATGTCTTTTGCAAACGACAAAAGGGATGTACATGTGAATTTATTATAGTCTGCAAAGCCACGGAGTTTCTTGATGTAAATTGTGTTCCTTTGAAGAACTTCCATCGAAGATTCTGGCCCGAAAAAGCTGTACTCCGAAAGAATAAATCCATACAAAGTATGCACTGCAAACCTAAAATTTGTACTTAAAATTCCTAAGCGTTTTAATTTCAATACTTTTGGTGTTTTAATTCGATTGTTTACTTTAAGATGCACGCCACCAATAAGAAGAAGCTCGCGGGATCAACTTTTTCAATGGAGATATTCGTTTGCGAGGTATGTCGAGGCTGGTCGAGCTGAGACGAAGCAATCTGGGTTTTGGAGGCCAAATGGCAATTTCTAAATCATTCGTAGTCGTTGTGGATTTTAGGGTTTCGTAAAGTAATTTTACAAAACCTGTCACGGAAACCATTTGCAATTTTTTTTCTTTTTCTTGCGGTCGTTAAGATACCGCCCGAGCAACGGTAAAGATTAAAATGTCTACAGGTTAAAATAATAAATAAAGTAGCGTCCAGAACGCCGCGAAATTCGGTTTAAACGTCATCACACCAGCTTCTGATTGTCACCACATAAGCTCCTCATTAAAATGATGGAGCCCTCCCCCGATGAATGCGATTGATCTGGATTATTTTGAATAGAACGACGACGAAGGCAACTACGGCAGCAAACAAACCGCTCCGCGCCGTCAAACAGTGCAAACATTGTTTTTGTTTTCAGTGTTTCGATTTTTAGTATCTTGGGTTCCCGCCTTTTAATAACGTTGCCCATTGCGGGCTGCTTACAAAATTTTTCTTTCTTCGACGCAAAACATACGACCAACCACTTTCCTTGATTTTCGTTTTCTTCTGCAACGAGGCTTAAGTCTAAAGAATCGAATATATCGCTGGGCGTAAAGGCACAGTGGCTGATATCGGCGATTTAACTGATGCAATGCCTTCGGCAGTCAGTGGCATACATGACGTGTGGAAGCATAATTTAGAAGAGGAATTGCATACTATACGCCAAACTGTTCAAAAATATCATTATGTTGCTATGGATACAGAATTTCCAGGTGTCGTTGCAATACCATTTGGTGAATTTCATTCAACAGCCGATTATCAATATCAATTGTTAAGATGCAATGTTAATTTGTTACGAATCATACAGCTAGGCTTAACATTTATGGATGAAGATCAAAAAGCGCCACCAGGGTATTTAACACGGCAAATCAACTTCAAATTCAGTTTGGCTGAAGATATGTACGCCCAAGTTCAATTGATTTGCCAACCAGTTTCGGTATACAATTCAAAAAATATAAAGAGGATGGTATCGACCCACTGGATTTTGCTGAATTGCTTATGACATCCGGCATCGTTTTAATGGACAATATTGTTACATGCACGAATAATTTTGCGAGCTACTGTCGCATTTGTTTTCACAACCATTAAGAACATAATGATCAACAAGCGAATGTACTGGGAAACCCACCAAGTATGATCAACATCTGAAAGTGAGTCCCTGTTCCATTCATTAAGCTGCTCGAATATTCCAGGTAATTCACCAATGTACGAGAAATGAATTGAATGACAAGAGACCCTTTATAAAGTCGAGCTGAATGAATGGGGGGATTCATTACAACCACGATATAGTAAACTGCGATAGTGTGGAGTGCGAAGTAAGAAGCGATATTGAAGTGATAAACAGTTGAAATAAATAATCAATAGACAAGTTGTGAAGTAGTTAAATTAGTGATTGTGCAATTTTAGTAAATAAACCCTTCTAATTTAATTTAAAAGACATTGCGTAGTTACTTTCCCGGAACATTAAAATTATTGGCCGCAAACCATAACACGCGACAGTGGTGTCAAGAAGTGAGAAAGAAAATTTTGGAAGTGAAAACGTTTAAACATTTTTAAAGTGCACAATAGTCAAAACTGGTGGAAAAATAGCCAAAACAATAAAAATGCTAGGAAAATTTCATCTAAAAATTGATCGATTGATCATATCGGAGCTCAAGGAGGCGTTGGAACAGTGAAATCTGGCCACACAAGGTACAAAGGCCATACTGATTGCACGCTTGCGTGATGTCATCGAGTCGGAAGGCGTGAATCTGGATTCGGGTGAGCTCTCAGATGCGGAAAAAGGCGCAGAAGGTGGAGAAGCCGAAAAATCAAAGGAACTAGAAAATGCGCTGATGCAAATGTTGATGCTGATGCAGCAAGAGCAGTGACAGCAGTCATTCAGTTTAACTGCGAAGCTAAATGAGCAGTCATCCAGTTTAACTGCGAAGCTAAATGAGCAGTCATCCAGTTTAACTGCGAACCTAAATGAGCAGTCATCCAGTTTAACTGCGAAGCTAGATGAACAATCAGCGAAGCTAAATGAACAATCAGCGAAGCTGGACCAACAATCGATCGAAATCAAGGCTGACATCACACAGAAGCTAGAAAAATAGTCAACCGAAATAAAAGCGGAGCTCGGTAGTCTGAACATGCAAATTAAAGGCGTCGAGGAAAAGGTTTACCAGGTCGAAGAAAAGGTCAGTCAGGTCGAGGAGAGAATCAACAGCGTTCGACCCAGAACATCGAGATGACGCAGCGACAGAAGCATTTATCAGCGCATTAAAAGACCAGGAATTGCAACAAGCCGTGCGTTATGCTCAAAAGCAAACGGTTAAGCAGGCATTGGCTTCTAGTCAGAACTTTGAAGCAGCGAAAAATATGAGCCGTACCACTGCCCGGGTTTGCGAGGTAGTGACAGACGAGTGCAGGTGTGAGCGCGTGGAAATTGAGCAAGACCCGCATGTAAATGGTGCGCTTGGATACTGGAATTGCGGAGAGAAGGGCCCCTGCAAAGAGACTGCAAGAAGCGAAGAAAACCGAGCTACTTACCAGGGTATGCAGCAAGGAGAAGATCCAGACCGAGTCAGGAGTCCAGAACGGAAGCCCTTCAAACAGAGGGGTTGGGAAACATGTAAGAGCCAACTTCGTGGGGCAACGGTTGGCTAGGAGGATCGACGTCCTCAGCACCACCATCGCCGTGTCAAGACTGCATCGTAGAGAAGCGGACTTATGCCTTCTGGGTCAAGTTTACGGAGAACATTGCACCATGACAATCGATACTGGTGCAACCCGATCAATCATCCGACCAGACCATGTGAGGCAACAACTACTTCACAAGGGCAGAATTTTCTCATTATGAACAACTACAGGAGAAACTGCACCTGTCCAAGGAGAGGTCAACCTCCAGATACAGTTGGAAGACCTTGCGTTCCGACATAATTTTCTGGTCACGAACATTATGGATGACTGCATTCTCGGAATGGATTTTCTACGACCACATTGAATCACGTTGGATTTGGAAAAACAGGTAGTGAAATGGCAGAATGTCGAAGAATTGATGGAGGATCCCAGCGTCCAAATTCCCACGATCAATGTGATAGTATTTGCCAACACTGATGTACTGAAATCTTCCGAGAGCATTGAATGGGCGAAGCTTGATGGTGATTCTGGAGACCACCGATCTTATCTGATAGACCCAACGAAGACCTCCACATTGCGCAGTTTGATTGTAGGGACGAAGCCTTGTAAGGTCTATAAGGAATGGATGTGCCGGTTAGAGTCCTTAACACCGCAGACTCAACCACGAGCATCAAAGGAGAAGTCATCGGCAGCTGCCAGCCTGTTTCCACCATCACCTCTTTGGAAGCTACTCACGACCATCATTGGAAAAAGAGGCAAGACACAGGCAAAGCCCGGGAATCTACGTCCGCAATATTGAAGCAGGTTAAATTGCCAGTGCAGCGATTCAAACGAGCCTCTGATCTGCTCACCGAGTACAGTGACATCTTCTCAACAAGCCCGGATGATCAAGGACGAACGAGTATGGTAACTACGTCATAGATACACAGGGAGCCGGCAAGCACCAAGACGTCTTCCTATAGCCAAACAAGCAGAAGTGAGCACATTGATCTCGGACATAAAAAAACAAGGTGTTATCGAACCTTCTGTCAGTCCATGGGCCGCGCCAGTTATTCTAGTACAGGAAAAGGGTGAAAGCACTCGTTTTTGTGCCAACTATAGGCAGCTCAACGACGTCACTAAGAAAGATAGTTACCCACTCCCACGCATCGATGACATCATGGACACTTTAGCCGACGCAAAATGGTTTCCTTTACTCGATCTCAAGAGTGGTTACTGGCAGGTAGAAACCGACAAGATGGACAGAGAGAAGACAGCGTTTACAGTTGGGACCGGATTTTGGCAATTTGTGGTGATGCCATTTGGGCTTTGGAATGCTCCAGCCACTTTCGAATGCCTGATGGAATACGTGCTACTAGGCCAGACCTGGAAAACCTGCTTGGTGTACCTAGATGAAATCATTGTTATTGGGAGAACGTTCGAAGAGTATGTGCGGAGCTTAGAAGAGGTTTTCTCCCGATTGCGACTGCCAAATCTGAAACTTAGTCCCGATAAGTGTACCCTTTTTGCAGCTGAAGTAAAATACCTGGGACACGTCATATCAGCAGAAGGGGTCCAAACAGACCCTGAGAAAATTGAGGTCGTGAAAAGCTGGCCAACACCATAAAACAAGCGCCAACTACGAAGCTTTCTAGGTCTGGCAACCTACTATCGAAGATTCGTCAAAGAATTTGCCAAAATAGCTGAGTGTCTCCATCAGCTGACCGAGAATAATCGTCCGTATGTCTGGAATGAACAATGCCAGACAGCCTTTGAAACCCTGAAGGAGAAGCTGTGTGAATCAACTGTGCTGGCATATCCGAAACCTGAAAAAATGTTTGTAGTTGACACCGATGCAAGCAACGGCGTTATTGGAGCTGTTCTCTCCCAGCAAATCAACGGCAAAGAAAGAGTCCTCTCGTATTACAGTCGAGCTCTCTCAAAAAGTGAGAGGAACTACTGCGTGAACAGGGAGGAGCTATTGGCTATAATAGAGGCCACCAAGCAGTTCCACAAGTACCTATATGGCCAGAAATTTATTCTTCGAATGGACCATGCATCGTTGAGATGGCCGCTTAACTTCAAAAACCCTGAGGGACAAGTTGCGAGATGGATCGAAAGATTGCAGTCACCCTGAGGGACAAGTTGCGAGATGGATCGAAAGATTGCAGTCATACGACCACGAAACTGTTCATCGGAAGGGTGGAGCTCATAGAAATGCTGACGCCCTATCTCGTCGTCCATGTCCACCTAACTGCAAGCATTGCTGACGGATTGAGGAAAAGGAACCGCCCGTTGATCTGCGATTGATAACGGCCAAATTCGATGAAGGTTGGTCATCGGAGGAGGTTTGAAATATCCAGTTACCCGATGAAGACATCGGATAATTCCTCGTATGGAAGCAGACAACTGGGCGACCTGAGTGGAAAGACGTTTCAGTGCATGACGCCACCCTGAAAAGCTATTGGGCACAATGGAACTCCCTTCAGGTGGAGGGTGGCGTACTCAAGCGGAAATGGGAAACGGCGGATGGCAGCTCCTATAGGATGCAAACTATACTTCCCAAAAGCCGAATCCACGATGTGGTTAAAGAGACGCACGAAGGAGCCTCGGGTGGTCACCTTGGTGTTAACAAGACCTTAGCGAAATTGCGGGAAAGGTTCTACTGGCTCCACGCTCAAGAAGACGTAGAGGACTGGTGCCGTCGATGCACGATTTGCGCTTCCGTCAAAGGTTCAAAGCGGCGACTGAGAGGACAAATGCAAACCTATAACGTGGACGTGCCATTTGAAAGGATTGCTGTTGACATCGCAGGACCTTTTCCTGAATCCGAATTGATACACTCTGGTTGTGGCCGATTATTTCAGCAAGTGGTCCGAGGTCTACCACATTCTCAACCAGGAAGCAACTACTGTAGCCGAACAGCTAGTGTTAAATTGGGTCAGTAGGTACGGCGTTCCTTGCGAACTACATTCGGATCAAGGCCGAAACTTTGAGTTACTAGTTTTTGGCGAAATGTGCAAACTACTGAGAATATGGAAAACGAGGACAACACCACTGCATCCCCAATCTGATGGAATGGTCGAACGTTTCATCGGCACGCTCAATAAACACCTGGCCAAGATGGTTGACGAGAACCAAAGGGACTGGGACCGACACATCCCACTACTTTTGATGGCGTACAGAGCTGCTGAACATGCATCGACGGGCCAAGCCCCAGCCAAAGCCATTTTTGGAAAGACTATTCGTCTGCCAGCTGATATAAAGTTCGGGATTCCCCCTGAGAAACCCCAAACGATCTCGGAGTACGCAAGTGAGCTAAGACAACGGTTGAACCAGATACATTGGACAGTGCGAAAACACCTTGAATCGGCTACTGACAGCATGAAGACCAGGTGTGATCTAAAGGCAAAATCTACTGGCTTCCAGTAGGATGACTTGGTCTGGCACCCACAACGACGGAAGGGTAGATCTCCGAAGTTGCAGCATAATTGGGAGGGACCATACCGGATTACAAAGCGAATCAACGACATCGTATATCGCATACAGAAACACCGTAAGCCGAGAGCCCCAAAATTAAAATCACGCACCTGGACCGTCTTGCCCCATTTTAAATCGGGGCGAAAAGATCTGAGGTGGGGGCAGTGTTACATGCACGAATAATTTTGCGAGCTACTGTCACAATTGTTATCACATCCATTAAGAACATAGTGATCAACAAGCGAATCTACTCGAAAACCCACCAAGCATGATCAACATCTGAAAGTGAGTCACTGCCCCATTCATTAAGCTTCTCGAATATTCCAGGTAATTCACCAATGTACGAGAAATGAATTGAATGACAAGAGGCCCTATATAAAGCCGAGCTGAATGAATGGGGAGATTCATTACAACCGCGATATAGTAAACTGCAATAGTGTGGAGTGCGAAGTAAAAAGCGATATTGAAGTGATAAACAGTTGAAATAAAAAGTTAATAGACAAGTTGTGCAATTTTAGTAAATAAACTCTTTTAATATAATTTAAACGACATTGCATTTTCACTTTCCCGGAACATTAAAATTATTGGCCGCAAACCATAACACGCGACAATATTAAATGGTTATGTTTTCATTCTGGCTATGACTTTGGATACTTCCTCAAATTACTAACGGATCAAAATTTGCCACCGGACGAAAGTGAATTTTTCGAATTGTTACGTGTTGTATAAATTTAAAAGGTTACCAGAAGTTGCTGATCAATTGGAATTACGATGTGTTGGGCCGCAGCATCAGGCTGGATCTGATTCGTTGCTATCAGGGATGGCATTCTTTAAAATGCGTGAGATGTTTTTCGAAGATAGCATTGACAACGCTAAATACTGTGGTCATCTATATGGATTAGGAACATCATTTATCGTAAACGGAGCCAGCTTTCATGATAACAACGGGAATAGTAACAATTCAACGTCATGATTTCATTTAAGTTTTAAAGATGTTTTTATACAAATCGTATACACAGTTTAAAAACAAACAAGATCACAACACAGTATGTAAGTCACTTAGGCATTTCCACCTGATGGGTGAGTGTACTAAAAGAAGGGAAATTTGGATATCAATTGCCCGAGGCACACCAGTTGGGGGATCGCAACTGAACATTGAATCGCCCTCACATCTGAGCATGGAGTTCACCATCACCGGTGAGTATTTAAGAGTGATGGCCTGAGGAGAATTAGTGCACACGTCGAAACCACCTTCTTCTAACATTTTTCTTCTCTATTAATTTTTCAGAAAAATTATTATTCAAAATATGCAACTCATTTATGTAGTTGCAAACAATTCCATAAAAAGTAATAATATATAAGTTTGGAAGATAGTTGAACAAGAAATGCCCGGAATAATGGATCTGCGAAAGCGCGCTTCCGAAGACAAACCGTTGAAAAATCTACGAATCGTTGGCGGTACACATATCAATGCACATACTGCAGTTTTAATCGAGGCTTTGGTTGAATTAAGTGCAACTATTCGATGGACGGCCTGTAATATATCCTCGACACAGAATGAAGTTGCTGCGGCATTGGCTGTAGCAGATCATCCGATATTCGCATGGCGCGTGGTGAGACCGAAGGAGATTTTTTTGCGCTGCAACGATAAATGTGTAAATGCTGAAAACTGGCAACGAAATCTGATTTTGGATGATGGAGGCGATGCAACGCAGTTAATGTTGAAGAAATATCCAGCCATGTTTAAAATGGTTAAAGGCATGGTAGAGAAAAGTGCGGCGAAACTTAATGAAGTTATTCGAAATGTAGACATTGTTGTTACCGTCACCGGTAATAAAAATGTTGTAATTCGTGGCCATTTGCTTTTTGTGTATTTGAGGTATCTTTCCTCGGCTGCGTCATGAGCTTTGTTTAAAAGTATCGGGAATGTTAGCGAATTTGTGTATTTAGGCACCAAAATAACGAAAACAGATATTGAAAGAGCCGAAATATGGCGAAGAATACAGCTTGCAAATAAAATGTTTTATTCAGTATTGATGATCTTGAAGACCAGCTGCATACACAGCAAAACAAAGCTCCAAGTATACAAATCTGTCATAAGACCTGTGCTATGCTATGGGTACGAAACATGGACCCTAACCCAAGTACCCGCAAATATATTGAACGCCTTCGAGTGACGGGTTCTGAGGCGAATAATTGGACGAAGCTAAACGGGAACCAATGGCAAATTCAGTACAAGCATGAGCTGTATTTTTTGACGATCCAAAGGTCTCAACGATTGTACGACTGCGAGAGCCGCAATGGGCTGGGCACATGAATCGTATGGACGAACAACGGATATCACAGAAGGTATTCGTTGGGAGAACTGAAGGCCGAAGGCCAGTGGGGAAACCGAGGAAACGCTGGTCTGACTCGGTTGACGAAGACAGTTCATTGCTGCTCGGATTTCGTAATTGGAGGACGCGGTCAATGAACCAAGACAGTTGGAGGCGCTGTTTGTAGGAAGCGAAGGCTCGAGAGGAGCTGCAGTACTACGAAGAAGAAGTATTCGTGGTCATAGGGACAAATCAAGAATGGATGTATAGTCGACAGCATGGGGCACTCAAATACCGAAATCGATGTGAATAGTTTACGGACTCCAGTTCGATCGCAACCAGACCAAATTAGTTGGCCGGATAGTAAACGGACATTTGTTGGCTGAAGGACGATTGGTGAATTTATCGTTCTCAAGTTATGCATCGTTTGTTGTTTCGGGAACATCTACTACACAGACTCTGGCATTGATAGAATCATTCAATTATTCAATTCGATATCATCAACTGCTGGAGAAAATAAACAAAAACAAACGGAAGAATCTTGACTTGTCAATCAGGCACGGCCACCAGCATCGAAAATAAGAACAACTAAATAAAAAACATAGGGAAAAAGCATGCAGCAAAGAAGGTTGGAGCTACAGATATCTGAAGATCCGAAGGGACAATGGTGGTACTAGAATCCACGAGTCCAAGAAGTCGCGGCCAACTTCACCGAAGGCTTATTTCAACGGGTCGAAAAATCCCATCCAAGGCGAGGACGGACCAAATACTGAGCGAGGAGCTCTCTTTCTTGTTTTGGAACCCATGTGGGAAGGTCGCACCATCGAACGAGGGAAGTAATCGCTGATAGAGATTCTTGAGTTGGCTGCTGTTTTTTCGGAACCCGAGAGCAAGAGAAGAACGTGGCTGTCACCGAAACGATTACTTTAGAAATTCTTCCAGGTAAGAAAAAAACATCGGGCCGACAAGGACACGCCTCGAGAAATTGGTGGCGAATTTCGTCGGAATACACATGGCTAGCGGGAGTCGTGCAACGGGACAAGATCGAAGCGGAAAATTTACCGGGAGCCCCCGTCGTCGAGTTAATTGAGTTGAGGTAAAAATAATGATAGCGTTAAGGAAGAATTGCATTGAGGTTGTTTGAAATGAGTATCATAACTTATTATTATAGAGTTAACGAAGAATTTCATTGAGATTGTCTGAAATGAGTATCATAACTTACGAATGATAATTATACTTGGACTGGAACACGCAGACATTTTCATTTTGGCAGCTAAATGTTTCACGTCAAAGTTTTTGGTCTTTCAACCCGTATGAAAGACTTAGTAAGTTTATATACAATAAAAGCAAAAATGAAAATTTTGGAGGAACGTTTTCTTTGTGTGTAAGGCTGTAAGTGGATACGAGATAAATATCGGTGGTGCAAAATTACTTGGAAATGTTTGCATTGACTTGAGTTTTTTTATAAAATATAAAATTTTTCAATTTTACGAAATGACCGATTGTATCGATTCAAATGTCAAATGTTCTTAAATGACTTAATTTTTAAATTGTAATGGCAGGTGTTTTAATTAAAACACCTAGTCTCTTAATTAAAACTGCTAGGCATTTCAGTTGAAATGTTTCAGGTGTTTTAATTCCTGCCCCAATTTCAAAATGCTTTTTAAGTGCTCTAATAATCAAAACATTTGATAATTTTTAATTATAATGCCTGGTGCTTTAATTAAAAAATTTTCTTTATGGTTTATGTAAAACCATCTTCTTGGGTGAAAAGTATAGGATAGGGATAACTTCTTAACTTTCCTCTAATTTATTTGGTCGTTTTTGATCTGTGGCTGTATAAGCAAGCACAATATTTCTTTTTGGATTTATATGCGGACTGAAAATAGCTGATTATCATTACTTTTGTTTCACCAATCGTGTATTTCAGTTGCTACAGTTATCGTAGTTACTGATGGAATTTGGATGAATCTGAGGCCGAAGCCGTAGAACAACATACTAAAGCCTACCCTCAGAGAAGTGTTTTTGATAACTGTTTGGCTGCGGAATTCCTTGAAGATTATAAATTCAAGTTTCCAGAAAAGAAGTTCATATCATGTCAAGAAATGTAATGCGATTTTAACGCATTACAATAGTCCCTAAAGTTTGACCCGTGGGCAAGTACATCAGTTTAATTTGACTGCGTTCAATTTTTTGCTGGTGAATTTTGCCTTTATGGACACTTACTTCGTTTTAAAAACCCATTCCGAATCAATAAGTTTCTTGTTTTCCGGCATTTTGGTTAATTTGATGAATGCGATTCCATTTCTTCTTTCATAGCAGCTTTCCAAAACTCTCTTTTTGAAAAAGAAAGTATTTCTTCAACTGTTACCGGATCTACTAAATTATTTTCCGAGATAAAGCAGTTGTGTTTAGGTCGCGTTGGTTCAGAATACGTTCAGAATGTCGTAGCTACTCTGCTTCAATATTCGCATTCTCCTCGTTAAGCGTCGGTACACTTAAATTCTCCACATCCATCGAGCTCGATTACGCATGAAACCTGATTAACATTGTTGTGTATAACGCCATCGTCCGTTGCTATACTATCCTTTGGGAATCGGTGATTATTTTTCCCCGTCGAACTCACAGCTTCCTCAAAATCAAGATCTGCTAATGAAGGATATACTCGTATGTTTTTTTGGCGAAAGTCGATATGTTTTTGATTCTTGGCTATATCCAAAGAAAAATACACTCCATAGGTTATTTTGTACAAGAGGCCTACATCTAAACACTTGTAAGTATTTTAAACCTGGCTTCCACTTGGACCAGAGTTCTCCAGAACTAGCAAGGTTTCCTATGCACGACACTCTGTAGTAACAGGCTTTGCCTAAGAAGAGGTTGCAGAAAGCAAAGCCACAAGTCTTCACCCAACGTGAGTTGAGGCTACGATAGCCAATCTTGCAGCTGTCAACTCGAAGACCAAAAGGCAGTTGACAGTTGCGGTGAGAATTTTTGACGGGAGCAGACGTTTTCGTGGCCGACGACCGTTTTGGTAATTTTCACTATCAAAATTTGAATTTATCTATGATTGACATTTTTAACTTTAAAAGTACAAACATCAGGCGCCTATTGTAACTACTTATTTACGTGATAGTAACGAAAGTTTAGTTTCGGGCTGCTCACAAGGAAAGATTTGACTGTATGGTGAGAGAGGAGGCCCGCCTGGGCATTATTGGCCCGTTGGTATTGTCCAGACAAACGCAGACATTATTTGCTTTGGCTCGCAATAGGTCTCCATTTACGGCTTGGATGGCAGCCCCAAAGCACGCTGCGCAACGGATTCATGAGCTTTAGAATCGACCACACTTCCTGTTCCTCTTTGCACCCGCATAAGGTCCTGTTGGCAGGATGTTTTGGAGACAATACTTTTGCTGTTTACAGTTCGTTAGGCAACAATCGGATCATGTGAGAAAAAGGCTACTGCACAAGTGCTTCATATTCCCTAGGAATTACAGAAGAGTCCCACTTATTGGCTGCGTCTATAGTTGATACATTTTAAGTTGATTTTTAATAAATGTATTTATTAAATTAAGGATTTCTTTATCCCTACAAATTTAACATTCCTATTCCATAAAAGTTAATCATAGACTTGATGAGTTGAATATTTATGTTGAGAGTTCCCTTATTAAAGAGTTCATTGAAAGCCTGTTTACACTTTAACCCAAATATTGAACCTAATATCTGATTTGAAAAGGTATCTTGAACGCTTGTTTTATTATTGTTCCTTTTTTACTCTCCAAGAAATTATACGACACAAGCCAACATGTCGTTTTTGAAATTTTTAAGCTGAATAATACAAAAAGCTAAAGGATTTAAATGTAGTAATAGGTGCAGTAATTCTTTGACAAACATTTAAACGCCTTCTTTCCTTAAAAATAACTAAATTCGTTTAGAAAGATCTTTTTTTGATGAGTGAATGAATCATTTCATCTGATTGCTGCTCTTAAAAAGCTTTTATCCATCTCAAATTCAACAAAAAATCTGTCCAGATACTGTCCCGACTAATCCCTAGTCCAATTCAAATACACGCTATGCAAATCTATTCCGACATTGATAAATTCCGTTTTGTGACATCAAACAATATTTCATACTTAGTTGGCATTATCTTCAAGCGCTATCGTTCCTTCGTCACAGGCACACCTCTGCATCTCCTCTCCCCCTACCTAAAACCTCTCTTGGTGAAAACGACACAGAGTGAACTTCTTAAAGCCAATCTATTTGAAATTCTTCGGTTCGTTACCCTCTCTATTGAAACGTAATGTTACGTAGTGTCCTGGCTGATACCTCGTGACGGTGGCGTGTCGAATAGATCACGACTGTCTTTGAACGCCGGTTTGCTTCTGACATCCTTCTTTTTCAACTCATGATGTTATCGTCACACTTACCTCCGCTGCGCTATAAAAATTTCAACAGTTAACCTGGCAGGATACGTAAGTAGGTCGCATGAAAAGTCAAGTACCCATCCATTTCGCTTGGCCAAGAGGAACGTGCATGGCGTTGGTCTTAAAGATTGTAGGTAGCACCAATATCAAGGGAAAACGGTCCCTCAAAAAGTATCGGTTTACAAAAGATTGTTGGAGCAGTGCATCAGCGATGACTCTCCTTAAGCCTTCATTGGAAGAGATCCACGGTTTCTTGTCCATGCATAATTCAAACCGCCATTAGCAACAAGAGTAAGTTCCACATGGATATATTCCTGCTTAAGGTGCGTATCTTTAGAATGCATCGATCACAAACAAACTGTACTTCCGCATTCTTCAAATCCATCCTTGACACCTCTGTAGCATATTAAAACACTTCAGCACAAATCGATAAGAAACAGAGCATCAACTCCTTTTCCTCTCCCACAGTTCCATGATGACTGATGCCATGTCCCTGATAATCTGAAGGAGATATTTCTGCAATCTTCTGTGTCCAACTCCATCATTTCCACCAAGCACTTGTTATTGAGAGGCAGTACGAAAAGCAAACGAAGGTGTCCTACATAGGAACAAATAACTGGAAAGGGGTTAAAGTTTGCATGTTGCTGTAGAGAGCACTTGAACAGCAAAAGGAAACTTTCATTCAAAGAGAACGACAGAACGAAATGTTTTTGCATACAGGATACTCACAGTAGTGCGAGAGATTGGTGTTTGGGTCCAGGAAGGAAGCCGGATATGATATTGACTCAAGGCTTACCCAAGCGTGAAACTTATATTCGAAGCTTTCAGGCCGAAACGAGAGCGATCCTTCAGGTCAGTGATTTGCGATGACAAATTCTGAGAAGTTATGAGCAGTCTGATACAAACATAGCAAGCAGGATAAATGGTAGGCTATCAAGCTGTCGTGGCTCATAAGATGTCTTGCGAACGATGCTTTACTTAAGCTAAAGCTTTTATGAATATTGTGTACACTCAAAATGATTGGGCTCGACGTCACATTTCGTTCATATCAATATTCTGGTTGGGCAGAATAACTGATGATGTCAATATCTCCGGGCAATGGTTTTTTCGACTAATGTTGACAGTTTCGATTTATGTATGATGATGATGAAATTATTAAGCTGGAGGACGTGAGACAGGCAATTTAGTAAAAATGTTGGGATGGGCCTACATTTAATCGTTGAAGCATGTACGAGTATGTGCTTCCATCGTGATGAGTTTCGGAAAATAGGCGTAAATCTTGAGATTTCATTTAAGGAAGCTCTGATAGTCGTACTTGAAATTAATTAATTTAATTTTTTAATAGAGTAAGTTTGTTTTTCCTTTTTTTCCAATTAGTTGGTAATATGTAGTAATTCCAATTTGATAAAAGTACGATATTATTTTTTGATTAAATTTTGATTTCCATATTGTTTAAATTTAGAGAACTAAGCGGACCATCAAGTCTTTGATGTTTTGAAATTTGCTTTCTGTTTTTATAAACTTTATAATGATTGATAGTATAAATTGCATTTGAATTGAGTTGAAAAAATGCAGAGTGGAATGGTATTACTACAGTTTGTCAAAAATGAGTTTTTACATAGAAAATATTCTCAGCTTTTCAACTTACAATGTAAAAAAAACAAATCATTTTCATTTCTGCACGATAATTATTTTCATCAATTCTACTTATACACAGTACTTAAAAACATTTCCTAGGAAAAAGTGCAACTTAAATTCCTGAGAAACGGGAAACAAAACACATTCTGTAGGGAAATGGTTAGATAAATTTTCCGTGAAGGACTGCAGCGATGGGCTACTGCCTCGGCGAAAGAGGATGTCAGGATCCGCCGAGATTTGGCCTTGTCTAGGAACGCGTGAATGCGGTAGCAGGCTACCGTTGCGTTGTCGTGGGGCGGGTTCTTTCCCCCAGCACAACATCCACTAGAAAAAATATTTTTTCCCATCCACGAATTTCAGAAAAAGTTCTATAATTATCGACCGGAGTCGAGAAAGAAGGTAACCTGCTAAGGGCTATTAAATTGCTGGTTCAGGGGACGAATTGGGCCTGGGGAAAACGGACGGGCTTAAAGGGTTTTCGTCGTTACCGACGATACTTATGGCCCACAAATAAGAGTGGGGCATCCAGGTGGATCAAGGTTGTAGTAATTGAGCACGTTTTCGAAAAAGAAAACAGAGCCCTGGATGGTTGGTATCGTGTGATGCACTTAATTTTTAAATATCCTTTTTCATCAATAATGGATTAAGAACTATTAACTAATAAGCTGAATGGAGATTGCGCTGTAAATTTAAAATATCCGAGTAGAGTAGTAAAGAACTTTAACTTAATTCTAATGGTGATTATCAAATGCAAGTTATTTAACATAACAAGGCAAATATAAAAAGGAAAATGTGAAAAAATTATGCAGCAGTATGTACTCTTAGTAAGTTTAGGGAATATGTTGAAAACAACCGCAAAGTAATATTTATATGTATGCACCAAATCAAGTAAATAGACATAAATATGCGTATTATTTTAGTAAACAACTAGCGAAAAAAGCATTTCTTCTATTTTGCCTAACTCTCCTTCCATCACGATTTAGTTTACTTAAACATTCTCTCATTTAAATGTACATCGCGCGTTTTCGCTCTCTATTTTCAGCTTACATTTAGTATTAAATATCGTAATACAATTTGCGTGGAACAAGATCAGGAATTACATGAATTCATTGTTTATAACGACACAGCAGCATTAATAAAGTATTAAGTTGGTCTTGTATAGTGAATTCTTTTCAAAAAAATGCTATGAACTAAAAAAAAAACAGTCCTCATTTGTACAAAAAACGAACATAGGTACGTTAAGTCCAAATGATTTTGTCTTAATGGTAATGATATAGAATGAAAGAGAAAAAAATTCAAAAAGGCAGAAGACTGTCGATGAACGTTTCACCGTCTCCCAATGACAGTGCAATCATTATGGCAACTATGAGCACTGCCTCCATGTCGTCACAATTCCATTCCTCGTCTCACTTGCAACCACAATCAAACATTGTTGTGACCACGTTAGGGACAACCGAAATTTATCCACAATCACTATCTTCATCATAATACAATCACTAACAAGTACGGTCAGTTCATACAAATTTCCGAATAACGGGACTTGCCGACGCGTGAGATAGTATTTGTGACAGCGTGCACAGACAGGGCATGGGGAACATGTCACAAATTCGACGAAAGTAAAACAGGAAAGAACAGTCATCAGCTGACTGGTAAATACATCGCATTGGAAGAAAAGAGAAGTCCGATAAACAACTGAACGATTTCTACGTTCAATTAAACGAATGTTGTCAAAAGACAAACGTCAAAAGCTGACGCTTTCATTAACTCAAGTTCCTGCAGTATTAGGATGGATTTTAATCGCTTCAGCGGACAGAGTTGAATTAATTTATGCCGGCCGATTCCTAACTGGACGTGGATCGAGCATGGTTGGCGAACCAGCTCGAGTTTATACATCAGAAGTAACGCAACCACATCTGCGAGGCATGTTAAGTGCGCTGGCAGCGGTGTTTATCAGTTTCGGTGTACTTGTGCAGTATACCCTAGGATCCTTCATAATGTGGAAAATTCTAGCAATAACTTCGACCATGGTCCCAGCTGCTACATTTCTGTTACTGTTCTTCACACCCGAAACTCCCAACTATTTGGTAGTGCGTGGTAAAGTTGTTGAAGCTAGAAAAAGTTTGGAAAAACTTCGAGGATCTACGTGGAACGTGAATTCAATCGGAAGGCAAATGCTAATAAGTAAGCGAAAATATCAAATAATATGAAGATGATAAATTAATTCAATTTAAATGTTACAGCGAAGTGACGGCTAAGGACAAGATTGCCAGTTTCTTCAGTCCAGTTACGCTAGTCCTTTTGGGATTTTAGTTCTTCATTTCATGATGTACCAATTCAGTGGTGTGAACGTTATCACATTCTACGCGGTTGAAATTTTCCGCGATTCTGGAACCACAATGAAAACATACACGTGTACCATAATGCTTCGAGCTATTCGTCTAGCATTTACCATAGTTGCTTGCATTCCTCTGCGAAGAATGGGACGAAGGCCGCTAACATTCATTTCGGGTAAGTGTCAATTAAATCAACACGAGGACATTATTTAATATTTTCGAATAACCTTACAGGAATCGGCTGTGGACTTTCAATGTTAGGGTTACTTGTGCATGAAACATAAGTGGGATACTGCTGATCCACCAGAACTCACAACTGCAACCAGCTTCCCTGTAGCTTGTATCTTCATTTTCACAATCGCGTGCACACTCGGCTTCTTGGTCGTTCCATGAGTGATGATTGGAGAAATTTACCCACAAAATTTCGGGGCATTGTTGGTGGCTTCACTACGTGCAGTGCACATATCTTTATATTCGTCGTTGTCAAAACATATCCTTTCTTAACTCACGCAATATATCGCCATGGTAAGTCATCATGAATAATGAAAACAAAAAGCGGAATTCATTAAAAATTGTCTTTAACTTTTAGGAATGATATTATTCTACTTCTGCCTGCCAGAGACCAAGGGACACACTCTACAAGAAATCGAAGATTACTTCTCCGGTCAAATTAAAACTCTCAAGATGGAGAAGCCAAAGAAAGGTGAAAGTGCTCCTCCTCTCCTAGAAAAGAAATAAATTATGTAAATGAGAAAATTAACATACATTCAGTTAGGAATCTAAGAGAATACTTAAGTACCTTGTAATGTTAAAACTTAAGCGAAAATTCCATGTGATATCTTCTTAAATGTTTATCTTTGTATATTAAAGACACAAGTTTTCTTATTTAAACTCGTTGTTAGTGAAAGCAAATTTACTCAGTTCTCTTGTGACACTCTTAAAGGGGCAAATAATAGCGTTATATATTGTTTATAGCTAATTGTTAAATGAAAACTAGATAAGGTTCTTAAAGACAGTATTAAAATGATACACAAATGTTACAATACATAGGTAAATATGCATATGAAATATTATGAAATTGAGTCAGCCGTCAAAGAATGAAAGCTTCTGAAGCACCTCACTTTAATGTGCTACTTATAAAAGTAATATTATCGATAATTATAGCTTATTGAAAGAATGCGTTAACAGTTAGGGGAACCTTTTTCTAGAAATATAAGAAACGATTTCCCTTTGTATCAAAATAAAATCAAAAAATTCAATGTGTTTATTTCTTCAAGTACGATCCTCCTTTTCATGCTAATCAATGCACTACCAAGTCTCTATGAAGTTAAAACTTAATAAATAAGCCTCATTACAAAAAAAGACAGCCAAACCACCTATTTGAGTTAACGGCTACGAATCGAGGCCACCGAAAATACAGGGTTTTCCAATAAGAGGTGTTATTTTGATATTAAAAGAAAAATGCAATTTTTTAATATAAATGATCGGATGTTTATTTCATTATGAAGGGCTAGGTATGCCGTTAATAGTGGAAAATAATATCAGGCAAATGCCGACCACGCTTACAGGACCATATCCTTTTCATGATTTTTTCCATAACCAAATCACAAAGTGGCTGCCCTATGTCCTCGATAGCCTCACGAATTCACGAATGAATCACCGCCAGGCTGTTGGCGTATACCTTCTCTTTCACGTGGCCCCATTGAAAGTAGTCGCAAGGTGTTACGTGGTATGGTCCGATGGAAGCCGGAACAATTTTCTGTATTCATTTTAATCACAATGCACTCTTTATTTTCCATTGCTCTTAAACGAACAGATTTCAAAATCACATTCCCGCCAAAAACCTCAGCTGTGTTATCAATCTGGCAATAATATCTTTCGTTAAGCAACAAAATTTGCTAATCTGGTAACACGAAAATGGCTAAATTCCAACGCACACAACTATAATTCCCCGCTTCACGTACAAACCCATACAAACGCAAGCGCGGGCGAACTTACTAACACAATTTCACATATGGGCCGCAGCTCTACCTAACTCTCTTTCGCTAAAGGGCAAAAGCCATTTATTTTCAGTCCTTTCTTGTCTCCATTTTACATTGCCCCATCAATTTTTGTTGTTGTAATTATTGACATCCAAGAGTGACCATACTTGTTAGTTATTGTATTATGATCTTCATCATCAACCGCAACAAAAGTGCATATTGTTTATGTCCAGCTGCCAGCAAGTGAAATACATTTACGGAATTTCTGCTAGCTGCGGCCGGGAACGAGTTTACTTGCCCTCTACGGAACGCTGCATCAAAACCGGCGAGTTGCGATTTATAACGAGTTTATGAGAAAGAGAAGCGAGAAAGGGATTGCTAAGAAGAGTCGGCTCGAAGCCGCCACACAGCGCGGACGCCGGTAGTTGAGTTCCTGCGCGCCAGCGACAAAAAAACTGGGAGTCGGTGATTTGAAGGAGGAGTGGCGCGAGAAATCCACGGCGACCGCGACGACGAAAAAACGGGATGCGGGCAACAAGAAAACGCGAATATAATCGCGGAATTTGTATACCAAATAAATAAAGAGAGACCGGAAAAATCGCGAAGTGATTGGAGTGCAGTGAAGAATTGCAGCACCTAGAGTTAGCGTAATCATGGGAGTGTTCCGTACGGTGGGACAATGTCCCTAGGTCAAAATGCACGTTTACGGGATTGTGCGCGAAATAGTGTAGACGAGTAACGAGTTGAACGAAAAAGAGCTCGGGAAGACTTAGAGGATTGGATCGGAGTCATTTTGCGACAATGGCAGTGAATTAAATAAATGTTCCGTGTTTCTTGAAAATATTGAATATCGAATAAGGTATCAAACATTTAAGTTGATCCAAAGTATGTGAAGTGTTCAGTATCCGTTGATTTCAGTTTGCGCGTAATTCTTCAAGCAATTACACTTAATTCACTCACTTAGAGGTACTGGTGGTCGATCGTGTTGATCAACCAGCCGTTTTGTTTAGAGTACATTTGATCCGGGTTTTCAACAAAAATCATTCATACTGAGGAAAAGCATTAAGGTATATTGTCATTCATTAGTTTTGATTCTAACTGTAAATTCATATCGCGGACCACGTGTTATTCCTGGTTAATGTGAAGCGCAGCAAGTGGAGAATCTAAAAATTACCGAAGAAGGAAATAATCATTGACCGTATGGTGTTCGTTGGCAATATTAAGTCGACTGTAGATGGCAAATCAAACGGTGTAGAGAGAATATCTATTATTGGGATTTTTTAAGAACGTTTATATTGGAAAGTTTAATAGCATATAATGAAAGTTAGTGATCAAGTTTTCTAAGATAGAAAAAAAGAAAAAAAGGAAATTTTTAAGTTTGAATTTTAAAATAAAAATAATTTAACGCGATGATATAAAACAATTACAAATTAAATTTATAAGTGTTTATTTCTAAATGTTTGCGTTAAATTATGATAACTCGCTCGTGAATTTAAAAGAAAAAAATAATACAAGTTTGCAGGCCCTTACCCACCCCGAACACGAGCGCTCTTAGGAGGAGGTCTGGGTAAGTACCCTTTCGTTTTCAAATTTATTTTCCTGCATGTTTTTTTTCATTTTTGCTTTAGAAATTTGATAAAATATGTATTGAAATTATATGTACAAATACAAAACACATGTAATGATTCTAAAAAGGGAAAAGGGAATAAGAGATCCATATATGAACGTGAAGGTATAGTGGGTGTTGACAGCAACCTTTAGACATGAATTAAATTGATCAAGGATAATTAACCTATATTTTGTAAATTAACACGTAAATTCCGAACAGAACAAAAGATTTTGTTTTTGCATAGAAAAAGAACAACCAAAAAGGAAGGAATTAGTCGTGTTCCGTTAGTAATGAATTTGTATAAAACAAAAAAAATCGGTCATACTCGAGTAGACGTTTTCATAGAGTGATTTACCAAAGGAAATGTAAACTGTTCTTTCAGTAAGGCTGTTACAAAACACTAAACTGGGTCAGAATTGTAAAGAAAATTGTATTAGAAACATATTTATGAGATAATAAAGGGGCCAAAATGTGGAATTAAACAAGAACCCCGGTCTTTCTATTTTGCTTCCTTTGGACGAGTATAGGACCCGGTTTGGTGGCAGGCTTTCCTCATAAAACATGAGCCAGCCGCCGGGTACAATATAATCTTCTTTGTTTCAGGTGGCGTCGCGGGTTGAGTGGCCTAAGCAGAGTGCCTCTTTATGGCATAGAGTTATGCAATCGAATTGTATAATTCAATGGCATAAATTGGTCATCAGGGTACTTTTCTTCTGATGAGAACACTTATGCAAGTTAAGTTGTATGAGTTTTCCACTCAGAAGAGGAATACCTGGCCACTGCAACAAATATGGATATTAATCCGGTTGGGTGGGTGCGAAGGGGCTCCATCACCACCCGGTTGCCCTTTTCTCATTTGTGGGCCATGAGCCTCTCCGGATAAGGACGAGGTCACCCTGCTTCCACTTCTTTTTACTTGTTACCCTTGTTCCTGGAACAAGTCAGTTGTCCCTCGTATAGTTACCTACACTTTTTGCGACTTCGGTTGCCTTGTCTTTGTTCGACCCGAAGAAATTCGTGAGTGCGATATTTTTTGTAGTGGGTCCTTGTGCTGGGGGAATGAACCCGCCAGCGCATTCACGCGTCCCCAGACAAGGGCATTCTCGGCCAATATCTCCATCTTCTTCTGCCGAGGCAGCAGACCATCGCTGGAGTCCTTTACGGACATATTGAAACATCTGAATCACTACAAGGTCCAAATGTAGACGTGGCCATGTATTTCCCATTTGAGTGAAAAACGCATGCAAATGTAATTTGCATGGTTCTTTCCATCAAATGAGGAATACAAACGTAGCCAATTAATGTTGTAGCGTTATGCGATGGAATCACATTGTTGTAACAGGTTGACGTGAGTTTTACAACTACTGATTTATTGGTATTCATTGTGATTAACAGTTTTACAATTAATGTCGAAATTCATAACTATACCTATTAATGCTGTTTCATATAATAATTTAAACAATATAAAATAACATTAATAATAAAAATATTAATTATCATACAGCATCTCCCTTTCCAAGTTAACAATTTGTTAATACATGTCATGTTTGGCTCTAATTACAAATTACGACTAATTATTTGAATCATTACAATAACTTGATTTCTAATTATTAATTGCTCTTTATTAATTCATCATTGTGGAACATAGTCTCATAGCTTTGTCTCAAACAACTCGACATTTAATATACTCGGTACATCACCAATTTCATAGTGTCTGTGGTGGTTTAACCAGTCTACCAAATCACGTTTTATATATTCCAGGCTCATTATAACTGCTTACATTTGGTGATTTGTCTCTTGGTGATGCTGACGCGTTATGAGAAAAGTTATTAATAAAACCACTCTCTAAATTTTGTTGATCTAGTTTATTGAAATATTTATCTAGGTACTCATTGTAATGTTGATTGAAGTTATGTTTTCTTTTTTTTTTTAATTACCTCCATTCCCTACCACTCTCTCCATCACTCTTTCTTCGTCGCACAACGCTCGTGCGATCTGCATTCACATTACGTCGCTTGGTCCTTTGTGCCACCCAGACAATGTTTAACACATCGGTATAAGGGGGCACACAATATAATGTGATCTAGTCCTTTTCGTGAACATCTAGTCCAAAAAATCATTATCAGCTCTCTGAGATAAAAAAAAATTCAATATCATACGACGCATTCAAAAAAAAAAACTCTGAGTAACTGTCACTTTAGTATCTCGCCGATAGGGTCAAAAAGAACGCCCTAAGATACTGGGCTCATGAAAGCAGAATTACAGGTCCACGCTTCAATCAGTGCTCATTAAATGCTCCCTTAGTCTTTTCTTAAATACCAAAAGTGAGTTTGCTTCCTTAACAATTTCTGGTAGATTGTTATATATACGCAATGCATTATTCGTTGCATCGTTCTTTAGTCGATCCGTTCTGGTAAAAGGTGTTACGAATTGATTTGCATTCCTCGCATTATATGGGTTGATCTGTGATACCTTAATTAATGCCGCTCGTTCCGATCCATTAGTTTTTAAATTTCTGTAGATAAACTTCGCTTTCTCCATAATAATAATTTGACTAAAGGTTAATGATTTTGCCAATTGGTAAACCAAATTAGTTTGAGTAAGCATTGGCAGCTTCAGAATGTTTTTATACGCTTTTGTCAGCAGCCTGGATATACTGTTTAAATGTTGCTTCGCTGATTGACTCCAAATAAGTACTCCATAATGCAATTTCGCCAGGACAAACGCATTTAGAACAAGTTTTTTGATGTGCATTGGAAAATCCTCATATCTTCTTAACAATCCTATTATTGGGGCTAATTGCCTTCTTAAGCTATTTATGTGTGGTAACCAGGTCATACGATGGTCTATGATAAGGCCAAAATATTTCATTTCTAGCACTCTTTGCAATTTTCCGCCGTTAATATTTAGTTCGACATCTATGTCTCCTTTGTTCTTTTGCTTAAAAACAATATATTTTGTCTTTGATGTGTTCAATACTAGTTTGTTTCCAATTAACCACTGATGGAATTTTCCTAGATCGTCGTTGATAGTGTTCTCAATGGCAGTTTTGTCTCGTCCTGAATAAAGTAGAACTGTGTCATCAGCATATAATGTGTGATATCCCGTCAGCCCACATGTATTTAGATTATTTGTGTATAGCAGGAACAAAGTTGGGCCCAGTATTGAGCCTTGGGGAACTCCTGTTTCCGTAGGTGCATGGTCGCTCAGGACATTGTTGATTAAAGTTCTCTGCGATCATCCCTCCAAGTAACTCTTAAACAACTGCTTAGGACTACCCTGAATACCATACGATTCAAGTTTACGAAGCAAGAGATCATGATCAACTGTATCAAATGCTTTTTTCAAATCCAGAAAAATTGCGATGACATAATCACCTCTGTCAAGTCCTAGATTGATGAAACGTGTGACAGAATGTAGGGCATCCAAAGTACTCTTGTTCTTTTGAAAACCAAACTGATGTTGGCTTATGATAGAGTTTTCAACTATGAATGATGTTAATCGATTGTTTAGTATTTTTTCAAATATCTTACTAAATCCCGTCAGCAGCGCAATCGGGCGATAGTTATTCGGGTCAAGATGATCACCACCCTTAAATATAGGAACTATTTTTGCAAGTTTTTCTTCTTCCGGAAAAGTTCCATTCCTAATATGCACGTTTATAAAATTTGCTATAATCTGGGCTATGTCCTCCTTTATTATACTAATCTCATTCATCGTGACGCTATCGATGCCTGGCGCCGTATTCTTTTTCAATTCATTGATTACATTTAAGACTTCCCTTATATTTGTTTGATGAATGTGAAAGATGGAATTTATTGCGATATTTGTATTATTTACATTGCCTGCTGAACTGGCAACGATTTCTTTAGTGATTCTTCCAACAATTGTTGAAAAAAAGTTATTCAATGAGTTCGCCGCGTCACGTGGACACGATGTGTTAGAGGGCCCATCAGGATTCAGTTGAAAGTTTTGTGATATACCCTGGGTTGAAGAGTTATCCTTTACCTCATTTATTATTTTCCATATTTCGCGGGGGTTGTCAGCCGCTGTTTCCATTCTTCTTGAGAAATATAAGAATTTAGCCTCTTTCACCAGTCGTTTCGATTCTTTTTTCGCTTGCATATACACAAACTTGAAAGCCCGGTTTCCACTGTTCTTCCTGTAGTCCATGTATGCCTTCCTTTTTTTAATACTTGCATCAATTACTTTTTTCGTTATCCAAGTCCGTTGTCGACACCTGATTTTTTTCTCAATTGTAGAACTTTGCTTAGCAGATATGATGATATTTTTGAGTTCAATAATACTATTTGGTTTCCGCTTTTCCAGTAACTCTCGTATGTTTGATTTAAAGAGCTCCTTGTCTAGAAATCTGAACGTTTTGTAGGCCGGCTTCTGTTTGTTCAGGGTTTGGTCTTGAATAGCAAGTTTTAACACACGATGATCCAGTTCCGACCAGTCCTCAAATATGTATGTCATGCTTTCAGCGACTTTTAAATCATTATTTACTATATGATCCAGACAGGTATTTGACACTAGGCGAGTAATTTGGTTGTTGTTTATGATTACCGTTCCATTCGTTTCTAGCGTATCTTTATAAATCCGTGTTTCTGGTGATTCCGTTAGCACATCAATGTTTGTGTCCGCTACTGTGATTAAATTTTTTTCAGTTGAGAATAATGTATCTAGTACTGCGCAAAAATCTTGCGCATTCATACGATTGGGATTGTAGTACGTCCCTAATTTTATTTTTTTACCTGCATGGCGTACTTCAATTATAATAACGTTATACTTATCAGGTGGTACTCTCTTCGTAATGAAATTGACTGTATTTTTTACGTACATTGCTGTACCTCCACCTCTTCCAGGTCTGCAGGAGAATACCGAATTATATCCTTCAATATTGTAAAACCGTGCTTCTTCTGGGTAAATCCAGATTTCATTGAGAATAATCAAATCTATGTCAGGATTTTGCTGCAGGTAAATCTGAATATCACTTAGCTTATGTCTTAAGCTTCTTATATTAACATACATAAGTGTTAAATTTGTTCCACTTGATTGATTAGAAAGATTAGCAATCATCAAAGTTGTAGTCGGTGCTCCTCCTGGCGATCAATATTCTGCGTTGAAGCTCCGGACACTCTACAGAGTCAGCTCTGTGAGAATGATCAGCATTGTTATTGTTACCAATACAGTTCGAGCACTTCTCAATCGTGCTTTTGCAGTCCTTTAGGTCATGCTTTCTTCCACATTTTACACATATTTGCTCCCCTTCACATTTTGATATAACACCTCGTTACGTTGAAGCCCTCCTTCACAAAATACGATCCATAATCTATATTAATGTATCTATTCGCAAGCCTCTTATACATGCTCCCGTTCACCTGGATGATGTGCAACCACCTTCCATTTCTCGTTCGCCGAGCATGTACAAGTTCCATAGAATCACGCTCTTCTATATTGGGATTTAATGCCTGGATCTCATTTCTTAATTCATTATTTGCGTATTGTTTTTCTAGTCCATTGATGACAAGTCTAGGCTGTCGCAATCTGGTCTCAGCAACATCATACTCCTCTTTCATTGCATCCATTGCTATATTAAGAAGCGAAGTAGTATTTTCATTTGTCGATGTTTTGATAATCGCCCCACCATTACGAATAGGCCTCATTAGCTGTAGAGGAATTTAACATTTTGATGGCCTGATCCTCGACTTAAAATCCATCAGTAAATACTTGATTTTCGCAAATGGATCGTATTTCGGCGTAAAGTAAGGCCGCTTTCATTTTTCACCCAATAAGACCTCGGCGTTATATGTATGTTTATCTAGTATCTGCCCTTTGTCCCATTTTCTTCCATTTCTAATTAACACATATTCACCTTTATTAAAGACTTTTTCTGATTTACTTGCATTTCTATTGTACGATTTTTTGACAGTATCTTGCTTCCGAGAAATATTCAATAAAGCATCTGTTTTAATTTTGGGATATAATTGAGATTTCGCTATAGGTAATTTAGTTCTAGTTAATCTGCTAAAAAGTATTTCATTTGGAGAATAATTTAAACCTGATATAGGTGTGTGTGTATTCCATTAAACAAATTTCTAAGTCTAAATTTCCATCTCTGCTTTTGTTTAACATTCGCTTACATATGTATGCCCACTGATTTTTCAGCCAATCCATTTGCTTTGGGATAGTTTGGACTTGAAGTCACTGTTTTGAATCCATGATCTTCACTAAACTGACTGAAACACCTCGAATTGAAAGGCATGTTGTCTGCTATTAAAGTTTCAGGAATTCCATGGGTTGCAAATATGTCTTTCAGTATCGGTATGATCATTTCAGCGCCCTTGCCGTTCAACTTTTTGAGTTCAATGTACTTCGAAAAATAGTCGATTAGTACTAAGTACGGGTTTCCACCATGTTCCAGTATATCACATCCTACTTTATTGATTGATTGGATTGATATTTTTCACAAATTCTGCATTTTGATATTAAGTTTTCTATGTCCCTATTCATATTCTGCCAGTAATATAGCATTTTGGCACGCGCTTTAGATTTAGACATTCCAAAATGTGGCTCATGCAATGCGCCTAAGCACGCTTTGCGTAAACTCTCTGGTACCATAAGTCTATCATGAAAATAAACAAAACCTTGTTCCATATAAATATCATTTTTCATATTCCAATAAAATTTCACACTAGGTGGGACTTTATCTTTTGATTTTGGCCATTCCGTTTCGCAGTATAACCGAATTCGTTTTAATACTTCGTCTTTTTCGATGGCTTCTTTAAATTTATCTTGCTGGTGTGCATCGAAAATAACCTCATGGACTACATAATCTACACCATCATCAATTTTTTCCAAATTGTCTCCTCTGCTACGAGAGGGACATTTTAGAACCAGGAAGGTATTGAACTTCAACCTAGAATTCCAGCATTTTCAATCTGATCCTCCTTAAGCGTGAAGAACTAATTTTGTTCAAATCCTTTTTCATTAATGCCACTAATGGCTGATGATCTGTATAAACTTTTACTCTTCGACCATAAATATAATTACGAAATCTTTACAAGCAAAAAGTACCCCTAAAAACTCTCTTTCAATGCAAGTATAATTTTTCTCTGCATCCGTTAAACATCTCGAAGCAAATGAAATCGGTTTGTTATTTTGTAGCATTACACATCCTAATCCTTCAAGAGAAGCATCGGTTTGAATTTCTATTTCCACTTGGCTATCAAGATTGGCTAGCACGCCTGACGCAATGATCAATTTATTTATTTTTTCCATTGCATGTGTATGACACGGTAACCACATCCACTGCGAATCTTTCATAAGTAGATCCCGTAAATTACTTGTTATTTGCGATAAATTTGGTATGAAGTCTCTCAGAAAATTCACCATCCCCAAATACCGTTGAAGATCTTTTTTGTTGCCCGGTAGCCCATAGATTGTTATTGCATCAACATATTCATCATCGGGCCTCATCCCTTCTTTTCCAAAAATAAATCCCAAGTATTTCACATTTTCCACCCGAAAATGAATTTTTTTAGGATTGAATTTTATATTTCTTTCCCTAGCTACTCGTATTACATTTTCCAAATTTTTATCGTGCTCTTCAATAGTAGAGCCACACACTAGAATATCATCCACATATATTTGAACACCAGGTAGCGTGCCAAAATATCTGTTATTCATTTTTTGGAACTCTTCGGCTTCAATATTTACACCAAATGGCAAACTTTTAAATCTAAAACAACCAAATGGAGTACTAAATGTGCATAATTTAGATGACTCTTCATCTAACTCGAGTTGCCAAAAACCCTCGCGTAGGTCAACCACTGTAAAATATTTTTGTCCCTCAAGTTTACTTCGCAAATCTTCCAATGATGGAATCTCAAAGTAGTTTTTTATTATATTTTTATTTAACTCTTGCGGACTCAAACAAATTCTTATATCGTCGTTCTTTTTGTGAACTACAACCATTTTATTAAGCCACTCACCAGGTATATCAACCTTTTCTATTATATTTCCCATGACCATATCATCTAATTTAGCGCAAACTTGTTCTTTTAATTTCAACGGAATCCTATTTGGAGGACTTGAAACTGGCTTTGCACCCTCGTTTAAACAAATTTTTATTTTATTTGGTAATTTTCCACCCGGAGCGAAAACATCTGCATTTACTTTAATAAAATCTTCCTTCGACTGAACAGTGCTTCTAGTAATACTATCAACCCGTTTAATGAGCCCTAACTCTTTGCACGATGGAATACCTAGAATTGGAGTTGTGTTGATGTCAACTACAACAAATTTACGCTCTAATAACGGGAACTTGTTACGGGAACTTGTTAATTCCTATCGCTTTAACTTTGAAACCACCGTATGTTTCTAGTGTAATCTTTTTATTTTCAATCTTTATTTTCAAATTGAGTTTTTCTACCATATCTCTAGAAATAACATTAATTTTGGCGCCCGTATCTAATTTCATTTTTATTTTAGTTGTACCTACTACTACAGTTTCAAACCAACATTTGCCTTTGGCAATTTCATTTGAATCGCACTGAATTAACGTTTTTTGGGTTTTTTAAAGCCAACATCAGCGGTTCTACAAAACAATTTTCCCAATTATTTTTGTTTTCGGTAACATTTAACTCATTCACACACGTTTTGCTCTGCATGCGATAGAAAAATGGTTGAATTTGCCACATTTAAAACACTGTTTTCCTTGTGCCGGACATTTTTGCTTTGAGCTATGTTCCCCATTACATTTTAAACATATTTTTTTTTTGAATATTATTTGAATTTTCATGCTAATTATATTTACTATAGATATTTTTACTTTTATATTGATGCTTTTTAGAATAACTGTTATTTTTTATTTCGTATACCTGAACTGTATTTTCAGCCTGCACTATGAAGATTTGTTTTTTGGTGATTTTGGTGACTCTGCAATGCTCTATCACTTTGGCTAATGTAAAGTCTTCGTCCTTCGTTGTCAGTAGGCGTTCTTCCAGTGTTTTGTCTTCCAAGCCTAAGACGATGATGTCCCGTAAAATCGAATCAGTTTGATCGCCAAATTCGCATAATTTGCAGAGTTTCTGTGCATCGGCCAAAAAACGATCGAAGTCTTCTCCTGCTCGCTGTTTCCTTGTATAAAATACATATCGCTGGTACCTGGTACACTCAGTTTTTCCTGGGGTTGCAATAATTCTGAAATGATTCGAAAACTTTATCGAAATTTCTTTTTTGGTTATCTTCTAGACGAAAAGTATTGAAATTTTGATGCCTTTATCTCCTAGAAGATTTAGCGGCATTGCTGTCTTAAATTTTGCGTCTTCCTTGTCCGTCTTTGTGCCTCCAAGAAGATTTGAAATCTTTCTGAAAATTTTCGAAAGTTTTTGGCTAGATTTCCTGAAAACTGCATAAGCAGTGGTGCGTGGAACTCCATCCTGGTCGAAGAAATCATCGAACATCGAGCGTTGAATACGTTGGCGGTTTTTAATTTTCAATGATTTTATACACTATTGTACTGTATTATTATATTTTGTAATCATTAACGAGGTCAGTATACACTTGACTTATAATTTTATTTTTTATTTCCGAATTCATTTGCGAACCGGCTGCACCATGTTGTAACAGGTTGACGTGAGTTTTACAACTACTGATTTATTGGTATTCATTGTGATTAACAGATTTCCAATTAATGTCAAAATGCATAACTATACCTATTAATGCTGTTTCATATAATCATTTAAACAATATAAAATAACATTAATAATAAAAATATGAACTATCATACAACACACATAACGCTATACCATACAATCACCTGGAAAGTCTGGTCGAATCATTGCCAACAAACGACACAAAAATAATTCTGGGCGATTTCAACGCTAAGTTTGGCAATGAGCTATCTCATCAGAGAACGACTGGAGGATATAGCCTCCACGATGAAACAAATGGCATCGGCCAGCGCCTGATTGACTTTGCATGTAGCAGAAATCTAGTCATACGTTCGACTTGCTTCCCACATCGACGCTTTCATAAAATGACCTGGCTATCACCGGATGGCAAGACATAAAACCAGATCGATCACGTTCTGATCCAACAACGTTGGGCCTCGAGCATACTTGACGTCCGTACATACCGAGGAGCCCATTGTAACTCAGATCATTAATTGATCAAACTAACCTATCGATATCGTATGTCAAAGGCATATTCGGCGAAGACCAGCCCGCTACAAAAACTTGACATCAAAAGGCTCCGAACGGCGTCTGTGGCCAAAAATTTCACGGAGATGGCAACCAGCCAGTTCCCATCTTATCAGACGCATCGTTAAAGACAAGCAATGAGTTCTGGATGCTTTTAGGAACTATTAGGAACTATTAGGAACTATAAGGAACGTGGCAGAACAGATGATCGGACATCAAGCCCGGCACAAGAGGAATGATTGGTTCGATGATGAGTGCCAGAATGCGTTAGACAAAAAGTATCAGGCATACAAAGAATACATTGGTAGGAAAACCAGAGTGAAGAGAGAACACTATGAAAATCTCAGAAGAGTAGCGGATAAGATAATTAGGATTAAGAAAAGAAAATACTATGACAACCAATTGAGAAGTATAGATGTAATTTTAGCGAACAATCACACAAGACAAGCATACAAAGTAGTGAAAAGCCTGAAACGTGGTTATCAGTCCAAAACCACGCACTGTCGTGATGACATCGGCAATATCATCGCTCATGAAACCAAGATTAAGGAAAGACGGGCATCATATTTCAAGAACCTCCTCCCAGAGGATTGGAGCCTATAGATGTCTGCGGAGTGCTTTCATTCGCCCCACTAACTTTGGATGAAGTTTGTTCCATCATCAAAGCCCAAAAGAATAATAAAGCGCCGGGTATCGATGAGATTCCAGTGGAGCTCATCAAATATGTGGCAGTATCGTTTATCAAGGTATTCACAAAGTCATGCAGCACATTTGGCAACAAGAACATATGCCAGAAGATTACAGCGAATCAATTATATTCCCTATCCACAAAAAAGGTGACAAGCTCCAGTGCGAAAAATATAGAGGCATATCACTACTTTGCTCGGCGTACAAAATATTTTTTTAAAATCTTAGAAAATAAAATCGGATCATACACCGACAGTATTATTGGGGAGTATCAAGGTGGTTTTAGAGAAGTTAGATTAACAATAGACCAATTGTTCACAGTCAAGCAGGTACTTCAGAAATGCTGGGAATTCAACATAGACGTACACCAAATTTTCGTTGACTTTAAGCAAGCATACAACAGTATTGATCGTAACGTACTGTACCAAATAATGCTTTGTTTTGTCATCCCAGCCAAATTAGTACGTCTTACCAAAATGACAATGACGTTGACGACCTCCCAAGTCCGCATCAATAACCAACTCACCGATGCCTTTCACACAAATATCGGACTAAAGCAGGGAGATGGATTGGCCCCATTGCTATTCAATTTGGCTCTGGAGTACGTCATAAAGAAGCTACCTGTCGATACACGAGGTACTCGTACATTACTATACAAGTCGAGCCAAGTAGTAGCCTATGCGGATAACATCAACATTTGCCACGGTCATTAACAACTGCCAAAGAAATTTTTCTGAAACTCGACAGCGAAGCAAAACTAGTACGGCTACAAATCAGTGAAAATAAAACAAAGCTTATGACGCAGTCGAGGAAAAATACCTCAAATACACAAATTATCACACTTGGCGAATACAGTATCAAAAATGTCAGCGAATTTGTGTATTTAGGTGCCAAAATAATAAGAACGGGCAAGGAAAGAGACGAAATACGCCGAAGAATACAGCTCGCAAATAAAATATTTTATTCAGTATTGACGATCTTGAAAACCAGCTGCATTCACAGGAAAACAAAGCTCCAAATATACAAATCTGTAATAAGACCTGTGTTATGCTATGTGTGTGAAACATGGACCCTAACCCAAGCTTCGCAAATATATTGAACGCCTTTGAGCGACGGGTCCTGAGGCGAATAACCGGAGCGAAGCTAGACGGGAACCAATGGCGAATTCGAATCGACTATGAGCTGTATGAAATTTTTGACGAACCGGTGGTCTCAACGATTGTCAGACTGCGGAAGCTGCAATGGGCTGGCCACATGAATTGTACGGACAAAGAACGGATACCCAAAAAGGTATTCGTAGGGAGAACTGAAGGCCGAAGGCCAGTGGGGAAACCGAGGAAATGCTGGTCTGACTCGGTTGACGAAGACAGTTCATTGCTGCTCGGATTTTTGAATTTGATGACGCGGTCAATGGACAGTTGGATGCGCTATTTGCAGGAACCGAAGACCCAAAAGGGGCTGTCGTGCTAAGAAGAAGAAGATTCCATAAAAGGGCACGCAAGTGGAAGGCCACTCTACCTGGCACGAGCCCCTGTTAACCAGAAGAAGGGAAGAGCGTGCCCGATGGCTAGGCCATTTCAGAGGAGTAGCCTACCATCGTTGCGGATCCTGTACCCGGTCAGGTTTTCAGAAAGGGAAAGACCGAGTTTGAGTTCTTTTAAGTAAAAATTACTTTATTGATTGAATCCAAGACAAATATAGAACGAATTGATCAAAAAGAAGAATTAGAGAACATAAATTGTATACACTTCATCATGTCTGCTAAAAAATTTCCAAATTGGAGCTACTGGTTTCTGAGAAATGTCTAATTAAATAATTCCTTTTCTTGGATACATATATTCAATGCAATTTGAAACCTTTTTATCTTCTTTTAGCCATTTCGACTTTGTGTTCCGTTCGGTTTGAAGTAGCAAATGGTGATTAAAATTACAAAATATAAGAGTATATAACAAATTAGCAAAAAATATAATCAAGTACTGAATATAAAACAAGTTGGGTAGACAGACCTATGCTCAGGTCAGAAGGGTTTTGTACTCAACTTGCAAAATGCAGTAACCAGCAACGAATAAAATCAAGAAACATGTCAAAGACGATTTTGTTGGAGAAAATGCAAAGTTCGAGGATAAAACTATTATTAACAAAGTTGAACGAATTTTGACTTCTGAGGTATTTGTAATAGTTATACCCATAAACCTTTGATAGTTTTTTCAGATTTTTTAAGATCACGGGTGTCCATTCGCGAGGGAGGAAATACATTTTTCATGTATTTTCCCCCATATCGGCTACATTTCACGAAATTTTTTTCAGGGGCCACTCCTCTGTACTGTAATCATCGATTCATGGCCTATTTTTTCAAATCCTAGAATGGTTACAAAGCCCGTTTGCTAGGAGTTCTCTCCTGCCTCTTCGACTTGTTTCAATTGTATGTACTCATCTTCATGATACCTATCACTCCTGAAATTTTCATGCAAATTATAGCAAAGCTGTAGTGTCTAAGTCGGTAAAAAGCGCATATGGCTCCATAGCCATATGTTTCCATAGTAATACAGGGCATATTGTTCCATAGTAATACAGGAAAATTCAAATCGCTATAACTTCGGTAAATACTATTCGATCTTTATGAAACCTTCAGAAAAGTTCAATCTTATAAATAGACATCTCTTTGCTAAATTTTATTGAGTTTGAAGGTACCGTTTAGATTTTATACAAGAAAACATAAAATCGATAAATCATACTATTACTAACAAAGTTGAGTGAATTTCGACTTCTCATGCATTTGTTGTTGTTGTAATCATAAAGGCCCACATTCATGATTTTTTTCAGATTTTTCGGATGGAAGGTGTCCAATCGCGAGGGGGGTACGCGAAAAGTTCGTACATTTCCCCTTCCCCTGCCCCCCTCGGTACTTATAAAGCAATTTTAAGACTTGTTTTGAAAAGATCTCATTCAGACCTTTCTAATGACACCCTACTCGACTACCAATGGTGACAAATTTTTGCTGAGGGGTCACCTCCCTATATGGGGAGACCCCCTTAAAACCCCTTTGATAAATTTTTCCACCCTTCAACTTTCAAGAGGTCACCACTTCTGACCTTTCTACAAAGTTTCATGGCTGTAGCCCCTATAGTTTCGTAGAAAAAGTGCTGTGACATACAGACGGGCGGTCGGACGGACGGACGGACGCACAGACGGACACAGGTCGTGATTGCAATAGGGTTTTGTATTTTAGTACAAACCCCTAAAAATTAAATATTAAATATACATATAATAATGCAGGCCCACATCATATATGTCCATTTCATAAGGTCTCATTTGTTTTTTGTAGCAAAATATAAGTTGTTTTCTGTATCGTTTTGTTGTTTAAGAGGTATAAAAATATCTGATGATTACTATAAAGTAAAAAATGATTTTTATTCCGTTTAAATGGAGTTTTTATTTAATTAAATATTTTTTTCATTTTTAATAAATATTCAAACCGTTGTTTATATAAGCAAGGAGTAATCAGAAAAAGCTTTAACCTTTCAAGAGTGTTTTTTTTTGTATTTTAAAAACTGAATAAAACATTTAAGGCGCAGCCCCCAGTGAAACGGAAAATTTGGGTAAACTTTACAGCCGTCCACCTCAGAAACGGTACAAATATTTGCAAAAATTTTTTTGCAAAAAGTCGGAATGAACCTTTGGCTATCGAATCAACTCATTAGATTTTGCAAAAAGTTTGTTGTAAAAGTTATTAAATTCAAACAAAATAGCATGTTTGCGTTAAAAAATGTAGTAGATCTCGGAAATTACTTAACGTATCGAGTTGATTTAAGCTATGGTTGTTAGATCTAAATTATTCGCAGTGAATTAACTCATCAAAAATTTAAAAAAGTTTTTTGAAAAAAAATTTCTAGAACAAAATGTGTAATTTGCACACACTGAACAAATATCATGCATGCACATTGATTTGTCTCAAATTTCCACATTTTGTTCTAGGAAATTTTTTGCAAAAAACGTTTTTAAATTTTTAATGAGTTAATTCACTGCAAATAATTTAGATCTAACTACCATAGCTTAAATCAACTCGGTACGTTAAGTAGTTTCCGAGATCTACTACATTTTTTAACGAAAACATGCTATTTCGTTTGAACTTAATAACTTTTGCAACAAACTTTTTGCAAAATGTAATGAGTTGATTCGATAGCCAAAGGTTCATTCTGACTTTTTGCTAAAAAATTTTTGCAAATATTCGTAACGTTTCTGAGGTGGACGGCTGTAAAGTTTACCCAAATTTTCAGTTTCACTGGGGGCTGCGCCTTAAGTATAAGATATAAGATGATATGCAGAATATATCGTTTGATTTACTAATTGTTTTACAATACCCATCTGGCAGGAGCATCCGCCTGCTACTTCAACTTGTTTTATATTATAATTTTTGCAATCTGTATATAGAGTTCTGCAAATAAATAAATAAAAACAGAGGGATAGTTATAGTCCAAAAATCGCCGATAAATATTATTGACGCGATTTTTAACGTTACGATGGTTTGGGTTTCATATCCTTCCATATTATTTCGGTGTTTAATCTTGGAAACTGCTTTCTCAATCGTTTCCAGTGTCAGCTTCTCTAGCTTGAACAAATAGAGATCTAATTCATGGTTAGATTCCTGTCATTAGGAAACATTGAGCAAGTGCTGCCATCATCAGAAGGACCACATTGCTTCTGGTAACCCTGATTAAACTTTTCCCTAATCCGTTTTTAGGGTTTTGTACTAAAATACAAAACCCTATTGCAATCACGACCTGTGTCCGTCTGTCCGTCTGTCCGTCCGTCCGTCCGTCCGTCCGTCCGTCCGTCCGTCCGTCCGTCTGTATGTCACAGCACTTTTTCTCCGAAACTATAGGGGCTACAGCCATGAAACTTTGTGGAAAGGTCAGAAGTGGTGACCTCTTGAAAGTTCAAGGGTGAAAAAATTTTTCAAAGGGGTTTAAGGGGGGTCTCCCGTATAGGGAGGTGACCCCTCAAAAAAAAATTTTCACCATTGGTAGTCGAGTAGGGTGTCATTGGAAAGGTCTCAATGAGATCTTTTCAAAACACGCCTTAAAATTGCCTTCTGAGTACCGAGGGGGGCAGGGAAAGGGGAAATGTACGAACTTTTCGCGTACCCCCCCCCTCGCGATTGGAAACCTTCCATCCGAAAAATCTGAAAAAAATCATGAATGTAGGCCTTAATGAGTACAACAACAACAAATACATGAGAAGTCGAAATTCACTCAACTTTGTTAGTAATAGTATGATTTATCGATTTTATATTTTCTTGAATAAAATCCAAACGGTACCCTTAAATTCAACAAAATTTAGCAAACAGATGAATTTTTATAAGATTGATCTTTTCTGTAAGTTTCATAAAGATCGAATAGTATTTAATAAAGTTATAGCGATTTGAATTTTCCTGTATTACTATGGAACAATATGCCCTATATTACTATGGAAACATATGGCTATGGAGCCATATGCGCTTTTTATCGATTAAGACACTACAGCTTAGCTAGGATTTGCATGAAAATTTCAGGAGTGATAGGTATCATGAAAATGAGTACATACAATTGAAACAAGTCGAAGAGGCAGGAGAGAGCTCCTAGCAAAAGGGCTTTGTAACCATTCTAGGATTCGAAAAAATAGGCCAACCATTCTAAGATTCGAAAAAATGATTACAGTACAGAGGAGCGGGCCCTGTAAAAAGTTTCATGAAAGGTAGCCGATATGAATATCAACTGAAAGTTCTCTATGAGAGCTTTTCAAAACAGTTCTTAAACTGACAGTTTTTGCTTCAGTGGGGGTACAGAGGGGGAAATACATGAAAAATGTGTTTCTAAAAAAATCTGGAAAAATTATCAAGGGAGATATCTATGGGTATGAGTAAAACAAATACCTCAGAAGTCACAATTCTTTCAACTTTGTTAATAATAGTATGATCCTCGAATTTCACTTTTTCTCCAATAAAATCGTCTTTGACATGTTTCTTGATTTTATTCGTTGCTGGTTACTGCATTTTGTAAGTTGAGTACAAAACCCTTCTGACATGAGCATAGGTCTGTCTACCCAACTTGTTTAAAATTCAACCGATGACTTTCATGTGGAACTGGAATGAGAAGGACATCATACCTTTGATGATTTATTTTCATTGCGATTGCAAAAATATTTTCTAACTCGTGAAACTGAGAGAGCTTTAGATTAAGTAGAGTATTTCATGAAATTCGCTGCGATATTGGCAAACTTGTACTTTTATAATCAAAATAACTTGACGCACGATTTCTGGCTTATAATTTTTGTTTTGTTATCCTTAAATTGTTCAAACTAAGCGTGACTGAAAGCTTAAATCACTTTTGCGGTGCTGTTGTTACTAATTGCTGCCCGAGAAGGACTTGAATTTTTACTAGCGACAAGTTTTGCGCTAGTTGAAAGGATGTTCATGCATATTAAAGGTTGTACTGGAATATAAAACTAGAATACAACAATGCAAATGGTAGATCACCTGATTTCTGAGTTAAGTCTCAGTTATAGGGTTCAGTTTGCAAGACGAATTGAGAAAACGCGTATTTAAAAATCATTTTATTCAACTATGCAGTTCAAATGGGGAAAAACAGGAAACAATGGATGGAAAAAGCTACTGCTCAAAAGCTACTTAATGCGAATATTTGGTCTTGACATCGATGATGTGAGCGTAACCTTCTTCGTCGATGGAGTTGTGGGAATCACCACCAGTTGTTGACTTTTCGAGTTCGAGGGCAGCGCGGGATCCAGCAGCGGCAGCATTGTTTTGGGCAGCTTGGGCGGCCAAGTTAGCCTTCTCGGCAGCCTCTTGGGTGGCAGCGAAATCAACCCTTACGGTGTCCAATTGCGATTGGAGGGCTTGGATGCGAGCCTTGGCCTTTTCCACCATTGCGGTTTGAGAAGCGAGTTCAGCATTAGCAGCGCTGGCTGCTTGTTGGGCCTGATCGTATGCACTTTGGGCAGAAATGAGGGCTTGGTTGACTCCAGCAACATGTTGCTCGGCCTTTTGGACGGCAGCGGCGGCAATGGCAGCAGCTTGTTGGGATTGTTGCAATTGGTTGGAGTCAGTGCCGAAGATTTCTTCCAAGATGGCAATGAATTGTTCCAAAGCCTGGAGCAGGGCGTACTTTCCAGCGAGGGCAGCGTTGGCAGTGCCAGCGTATTGGGCGGCAGATTGAGCTAAAGTGCTCTTGGCAACGTAAATGGCTTGGCGGGCAGCAGCGTGTTGTTGGGCTACGGCGGAGTTGGCTTGATCGGCGGATCCTTGAGCGATTGTGCGAAGGCCACTGCTTGCAACATAAGTGGCACCTTGGGATGAAGATCCGTGGCCTCCATGACCACCATGACCTCCGCTGATGATGTAGCCAGCATTAGCAGCCCCTGAGCGTCAAAAAAGGAAACAAAGCACTGATTAACACTTTTCCATATCATTGTCGCAGTATTTAGTAATCACAGTTAAAATTTAATGGTTTAGAATTCAATCACATTCCTTGAAGAAGAACAAACCACACTCACCAACAAGAGCAACGGCAAAAATCACAAAAAGTTTCATGGTGCTGAATGTTAAAGATTAGTTTTGGATTCACCAAGAAGAAATGAACTCGTCTGCTGATTTCCCCGAATCTCAGCGATATTTATACTTTGATCAAATTTTCTTTGTTTTAATGAAAATTTAAACTAGAGTAGGTGGGAAATGAAATAATAATTTATGCTGGTGGCTAATGAGCAAAACGATGCACAAGTATAAGTTTACCGATGAATTTTCTAATTGTGCATGTGCATTTCATTAAAATTTGAACTGTACCAATTATTTAGATGTGTAAATGGCGCAACATACGAAGAATTAAATGTTACGGTCAAAAGTTGAGACGATATTTGTTAACTTGTAGGTGGAGCATGATTTTTGGGAAATACTATATATGTACATGAAATCGATTTTTAAGTCTTAATCAATTATCATCTGCTAATTGAAATTTAATCATTGCTCTAAGCAAGATACAAGATGTTCATTATTAGTTGCAATATAAACGCACGTGTTTGCATTTAAAATGCATTGAAATTTATATGAAATTTGCAAACTCTCATAAAATCTGCAAATGTGTATAAAATAACCTAGGGTCAATATTTTTAACGTCTTTGAATTTAATTATTAGTGTATAAGTGAAAAATAATTATATTTATTTGAAAGGTTGATAAACTGAAGATTAAATTAAACCGCATTATGTAAATCATTGATCTAATTTTTATATTTACCTATCATATATGCTTAAATTGATACCTACCATATATGCTTAAATTTGATGAACAAAAGAATTGCTTAGTATATAAACCTACTTTCAAAAGAAAGAAGGTTATCAATTTGACCCGTATATATATTTTGTTGTTGTTACTTTTTCATGTAGTTCACGCATGATTTTTGAATGGGAATAGCTCGAAAAATCCTGTTTTCGGCAAATGATACGACTTACTGTCTATTAGGTTCGATTTTAAGGACATGAAAATCAAATAATATTTAACGTCCTCTACCGTTAAAACTTAAAAATTTTCGATTTTCACCCCGATTTTTTTGCATAACTGCTCGACGCCTATAAGGATTTTGGTAGCAACCGTTTCAAATTAAGGACAGCTTACAGGGAAATGGATCGTAGTAGTCTTTGCGTATAGACGTCTTTTAATTCGCTCCTGTCAAAAGTTTTCAAAAATTAAATTAATTTTTTAAAAACGTTAGTCCGAAGTTAATTTTTATCGGAAAAAATCTTATATTGTCGAAGTAATCGACTCAGGACATTTCTATCGAATATTTTTACTTCGATTGGTAACGAAAAACAAATTCACAAAGAAAATTTCGCCGCTGGTATGGAGGAGCCCGACGGCTTCCCACCGTTGGGGCAACCTGGGGAAACGACGAATACGAAACTGGCGACAATCACCAAAAGAAAACATAACGAAGAAAACTCCGTAGATGGAGGGTGCAAGCTGCAAATAATAGCGGACAATCAACAAATGGCCAAATTGCAGAAAGAAAATGATGAACTAAGGCAAGAGATACAGTCTCTCAAGGATCTTTTCAAGAAAGGGATGAAGCCTCAAAAGACGCAGCCACAAAATCAATGGCAACAGGTAACAAAGCCGAAGAAAAGTGTAAAGCAAGTAAATCCAGAGGAAGTTCTAAGTGCTGGTGGCACCATCGAGAGCCAAAATAATTTTGCACCGCTGGAGGGATTAATCGAAGATATGGAAATCGAAGAAAACATCGAAGGTAATTTTAATCAAGATAATGACGTTAATTTTATTCAATATTTAAAGAACAAAAATAAGGAGAAAAAACCAGCCCGCAGTTCTGCTGGTTCCTCTGAAAAAGCTTCCAACAAGACAGAAAAAGTTCCGCCAATCGACATGTTCGGACAAACTGGGAAAGATATGGTTCGGCTATTGGCAGCCGAAAATAATCTGGCCAGTTTCGAAATCAAAAGAGTTAATGACGAAAAATTAATTATAAGGATAAAATCACTGGTTGATTTCAAGTCAGCCAATGATGCGCTGATTTCGGGGGAGGTTCCACACTTCACTTATACCCCAAAAAGTGAAAAAAATCAGACCTCTTGTTGAAGGGTTTGGACAGCGGAGAGGATACGGTCGATCTTCTTCAGGTGCTCAAGGAGGCTGCACCAGATATTGATTTTGTTTCAGTCAAAGCCTTTGCGACAAGAAGGTCGACCATAGAAAGGAAGAATTTACCACTTTACCTGGTACAAATTGCAAATAAGAGCAGTCCAAGTGCCCTTCAACAAATAAGGTACTTGAATTTCAGAGTGGTGAGGTGGGAACGCCTCCAGAAAAAAGAATCAACCAGTGTTACCGGTGTCAAAGGTTTGGACATTTGGCTGCCAATTGTGCCATTCACTATCGTTGCGTTAAATGCAAAGACGTTCATGCTCCCGGTGAGTGCAAATTGGCTCAGACGGAGCCTAAAGAAAAATTATACTGCGTTAACTGCGGTGTTTTTGGTCACCCAGCATCATATCGAGGATGCTCCCGATATCAAGATGCAAAAGTTAAATTTGCTCCAAAGCAAACACAAGTACACCGTAATATCATACCTTCCAACTTCGTCAAGCCCGGAGTATCATTTGCACTCGCCGCTAGAGGACCAGCAGAAAATGCTGGAAATAATGTAAATAGTGTAAGTGGCAATAATGAGCTGCTTCTCAAAATTTACCAGCAACTTAATTCTTTATCGGGGAGAATCGACAAACAAGATTCAAAAATTAACTTTGCTTTTCAGCGTTTAGGTCTTTCAAATGCCTAATAATAACTTGTCATCCAGTCATATTCCCATGGATAGGCTTCGCCTCATATCGATCAACGACAACTCTATTGTTGCTATACATCGACGTGATTATCTCCTTGAATTTGTTGTTAAGCAAAAGCCTGACATCATACTTCTCACTGAAACCCACCTCAATTCATGGCATTCCATGGAATTCAAAGATTTTGCATTCATAAGAAACGATAGGGTAATAGGTGATGGGGGAGGTGGCACCGGGATATTGGTTAGAAGACCCTATTGTTCCCAAAATATTGAAAAAGTCGAATTCAAAACCTTTGAATTTCTTGAAGTGTCCGTCATCAAAATTTCACTGCCAGGGATAACCACTTCGTTATCTCTGCCTATGCCACTGGTCAAAATGTTCTCAAGTTTAAGGAGGAACTCAATTCCTTGTTTGAAATACTCGAATTGAACAGGCTGCATAATTATTATATTTTTGCCGGTGACCTGAATGCCAAGCATACATCATGGCTAAACGCCACCAATAATCCAAGAGGTGTATTCCTGAAATCATGGATAACAGAGAACCAAATTGAATACAGGTGCAATCTATATGGGTCGGAGCTCCCAACATACCCTAGGAAAAATTCATATTTGGACCTTTTCATTGCTGACGCAAGACTTGAATTCAGCTTTAATAGTCCTCAACGGAGTCTGCAGGTGCTTCCTTATGATAGCGACCATAACGCAATCGTAATGGAAATCAATCATCAAAGGGATGATTTCTTCCTCATTCCAGTTCAACATGAAAACCATCGGTTGAATTTCAAAAAAACAGACTGGGGAAAGTTTCAAAAGAAGTTTAATCGGGAGCACCAGGAGCAATGTCCCTCTTCTGATGATGGCAACGCTTGCTCAATGGTTCCTAATAACAGAAATCTAACTGACGATGAAATAGATGTCTATTTGTCGAAGTTAGAGAAGCTGACGTTGGAAACGATTGAGAAAGTTGTTCCCGAGATTAAACATCGAAACAATATGGAAGGATATGAAACACCAACCATCGCAAGGTTGAAAAGATTGAAAAGCCTTCTTCTCACCCGCGTCAACAATATTTATCGACGATTTTTGGACTACAACCATCCCTCGTTGGCTTTGTTGAAATTACACCTGAAGAATGTCCGGAACTTAATCCGTTCATACTTCAGGAGTGAGATCAGCAATCAATGGGCGGAAAAACTGAGGGGTATTAGCCCACAGGACCCAGATGGCGTGTTCGCGAAAGTGAATAGCTTATTCCGCAGGAAGTCTCGAGTGAAGGTATCGAATCTTGAAGTCGCTAGTGATGAGATAAATCTTCTCGATAGAGCTGGTATCGAAATTGATAGTACGACTCCGGATAGAAATGGAAACAGGATTATATGTGAGGGATTGCAGAAACTTGCCTTGATTGGAACACATTTTGAATTGTTTTATCTGCCAAACCCAGAGAGAAGGAATGAAATATTTTCGGAGGTCGTTGAAGCAAAAGTTTCTGACTTCAAATTAAGCCTTCTTCATTTCGGTGAAACATTAACATCTGACCTCATACCGAGCTTGAATCTTATTGATTATTTTGTCAGCTATGAAGACTTGTGTTTCATATTTCGCAGAATAAACAACAAAAAATCATGTGGTACTGATGGTATTCCAAATATAGTTCTGCGACATTTGCCTGAGGTTGCTATTAGGAACTATATCATATTGTTCAATAACATGTTGAACAATTCATATTTCCCAAATGAGTGGAAAAAGGCTAAGGTATTTCCGATCTTGAAGAAAGGAGAAGAATCTTCATGCCCTAAAAACTATCGCCCAATCAGCTTGCTGCCTAACATCAGCAAGGTGTTTGAAGTGATACTCAACAGAGCATTAAACGCCCACATTGAGAAATATGAGTTGATGCCGAATTGCCAATTTGGTTTTCGTGCCAGGCATTCGACCACACATGCAATAACGAAAGTAACGTCAGACATCTGTTGGAAACTAAATGAAAGACAATGTGTCGGAGCATGTCTCATTGATATGGAGAAAGCCTTTGATAGGGTGTGGTTAGATGGACTAGTTTTCAAAGTTCTTCAGGACAAGTTCCCCAGACACCTTATCGCCATGATGAGTAATATGTTATACGGGAAATCATTTGTTGTAACTGATGGAAATCTGACAACAATGCGCGAATTCAAGGTCTTGAATGGTCTACAGCAGGGAACAGTTACTGCGCCCCTGCTTTTCTCAATATTCATTCGCAAGCTATTGAACAGCTTTGATTTTAACGTCTTGCCAACGCGATCATTGGTAGCGTTTGCTGATGATCTGATCATCTATACGGCAGACCGAAGAGCTACAATAGTTCAGAGCAATCTTCCAAAAATGTTTAATGATGTGCAGCTCTACACCGACAATTGGCGAATGAAAATCAATGCGCAGAAATGCGAAACAATCTTGTTTCGGACAACGCTGCAGGGGGCCAGTCAAGACCTGAAACGTTATTGGAAGGATTTCCACATCATGGCTGGTGAGGGTAGTTCAGAACGGGTTCGACAAAATTCCTGTGTTCGATACCTCGGTGTTAATCTCGATCAGTATCTGTACTATACTGAACATGTCAAAATCATGCTCAGTAAGGTACTAAAAGTAGTCATGGCCCTTCGGCGACTCTTTCATTCCAGATACATTGATCAAAAAGTCAAAGTTATCTGTTACAAGACCCTGGTTAGACCAGTTTTGATATATGGATGTCAGATGAGTGCTAGTACTATGGAAAAATTAGAGTTTTCGAAAGGAAATGTCTTCGTGCATGTACTGGTTTGTACAGAAAGCCTGAGACGAATTGGAAACATTATATATCGAATAGAAAAATTTATCAAACCGCTCAAGTGACAAGAGTCGATATCTTCATATTGAAGCTTCTTCGGAATCATATCGCAAGATCTGTAACTGTAAGTCAAAACCCTTGGGTTTCACAGCCGTTCCACCCTACAGACGGGTATATTGTGACTTGCCTCACTACTGGCTTCGTTCCTCCAGAAGCATTCGTGTATTTGGACATGAATCGATATGTTTTTGATTTTGACGGCGTCCCAATCATATATCACATATACCGACGGGCCACCGATAAGAAGATAAAATATCCTCCGAATCTGAGTTCACGAGACCAACAATTCCAATGGAGATACTCATTTGCTAGATTCGTTGAGGCTGGTCGAGCTGAGATGGAACAATCTAGGTATTGGTGGCTGAATGACAATGTCTAAATTATTCGTGTTTATTTTCTGTTTTTGTGCTTTTTCTCGTTACTTAGTTTTTTAGATTCATCTCATTAATGCTATATCTAGTATTGTTGTTTATTTGTATTATAAATTAGGTATAGGTTTCAATATAAGGTAACGTTTTTTTTGTTCTTTTTTTTTTGATTGAACTTCTTTAGAATTAGGGTGTAACATATTAGGTATAGGATATAAGTTCATTGTTGTGTTAGTAGTATAAGTAATTTTTGAATAATGCTGACTGGTTTTTTCTCCTTTTTCCAATTGAATCAAAATAATATGTAATAATCTTAATTAATTTAAATTTGCAAGTGTATTTTTTCATTAAATGTGTTTAACTGATAACGTATAAATTTAGAGAGCCATTCGGGCCATTAAGTTTTTTATAGTTTTATTGTTTGGAATTTGCTTTATGTTCTTTTAAAAATTTATAACGATTGGTATTAAATAAAGCGCTTTTGACTTTAAGGACAGCTAACATATTGAACTAATATTTATCGGCACAGAATTGTAATCTTTTCAAGGACTCCTAGATATTAACAGTGAAACATGGCACGTTGACATCCAGATATTGAATTTAGATGTATTTTCGTACGAAATATGCCAATTATTTTGAGACAGTTCAAAGATTTAATGGAGGACATAGAATCATTTGGTGATAAATGATAAAACGATCAGTACCCTTAATTTTCTCAATAAACGGTACACTTCAATCACTCATTTCTATCAAAACTATCCATTAAATTCATTCTAAATGCTTCAATTTAAGATGATTTAGAGCAATATCATTGGGTGAAATTTCATGTTTGCTTTTCTTTCCACATTCGTCCTTCGCCTAATGAGGAGTTTATTAAAAGTCCCGTTTTACGTCCTTAGATGTAAATGTTTTACCTAGGCTTTGCAAAATTCTCCAAAGAAATAATAAGGATTTAGTGACTGCAAATTATTGATGTAATTGACATTTGAAAATTTGATTCGTTACTTTCTAGATGATATTATATGTACATGATATGCCTGAAAATCTAAAATTAATGATTTCCATAGTGATCAACGGGAATGGCAACGCAATAAGACGATACTTTTCTTTTGCAACTATCACTTTGAAAATGAACAAAAAAATGCATATATGTGTTTTTTTTACTACACTTATTATGTTATATATATATATATATATATATATATATATATATATATATATATATATATATATATATACATATATATACATATATATATATATAAATAAGTGTATATATATATATATATATATATATATATAAATATATATATATATATATATATATATATATATATATATATATATATATCTATATATATATATATATATGTATATATATATATGTAGGATACGAGGGAAGGAGACAGACAGAGTCAGAGCTGTTGATAGTAGAATGCAACGTAAAGCAGTTGAGTTCCAATATTTAAAGGTGTAAGACGTGCCGTGTACAGACGAGCTAAAGAAAGTTCAAAATTAAAAGAGTTTTTCTAAGAACATTCGTGTTTCAATTTCAAAATTTATTATTTCATTATTACATGGGGGCTCAACCACGATCGAAACATTGAGTGTAGTGCCGTAAAATAGACAATGCTTTCCTATTGCAAAATAATAAATTTTTCGGTTGTGCAGTTGAAAAACGAGTTAAGTGTGCGTGGCTGCAAAACGACGGGAAACAAAGCAGCACTTCAAGCACGCTTGCTTGATTCGCTTCTATTTTCAAAAGCAAAAGATATGGCAAAACATGGCGGACATGAAGACGACGGTGATAATATTTCACACTGCAAAGACGAAGGCACCATTAGTGAAGAACCAAATGATGACGACGGGCAACGGAATAATGGTGACGACGAAGCGGAGAAAGACGACAGAGATAACTCAAACGACGCCATCAACTACAAAGACCATGAAAAGAGCAGTCATAAAGAGAGCCACGACGATCAATATGATTTGCGTGATGATGCCGACTATGGTGATAGTGATGAGAACGACGACAATCAATTAAGAAGTAGTGTGCGTGTAGCAGAAAGTGAATACGAGGAACGTTCAACGAATAAGCAGACATGGAGACAAAAGCCGAAAGTCGAAAAACAACCAGTAATTAAGAGAGCAAATATAACATTCAACGATTTTGAGAATGCAGTTGGATATTTTTCAGCGAATGAAGCTTTGCGAATTGAGTCATGGATAGAGGACGTCGATGATTTCAATGAAATGGCTCAATGGGACGATTTAGAGCTTTTCATTTACGCAAAGCGATTATTGAGAGGTACAGCACTGCATTTTTCACGGGCACAACGCCATATTCGTTCCTGGTCTAAACTAAAACGTCTCTTACGTGAAGAGTTTGCAGAAGAAGTCGACAGTGCTGATGTTCATAGATCATTACGAGAACGCAAGAAGAAAACAAATGAAAGCTTGAAAGAATATTTATACGAAATGCATGCAATCGCTCTACAGATCGACATGGAGCATTCTTCTATAATTAAATATGTTCTCGACGGTATAAGTGATAACACTCCGGACAAACTTATTTTAGAAGGTGCGCGTAGTTTAAAAGAACTCAAAGAAAAAATAACAGTTTACGACAAAATTAAATCGCGTAACGCGAAAATTTCGACCAAGTAGATTAAAAAGTGTTTTAACTGTGGTGCTGACGGTCACGAGTCAAAACAATGTCCAGATGGAAATAAAGGACCTAAATGCTTTAAGTGCAATAAGTTCGGACATAAAAGTATACAGTGTCGGAACTGGCCTCTAGTAAATTGTGTGAAGTCAAACATGACGTATAAAATAAACATAAATGGACTCGGTTTAATTGGTCTTTTTGATACAGGTGCTGAAGTGACATTAATAAAACAGAGCGTTGTAACACGATTGAAGTCAACTGTGTTCAAGCACGCAGAATCAAGTTTACGCGGTCTCGGATCTAATTTTAAATCAATGGGTTCTATCATAGCAGACGTAGTTTTGAACGAAATTCTCATCAAAAATTGCGAGCTACATATTGTTCCGGCTTTGTTGAGCGAATATGATGTTATTATCGGAATCACCATCCTAAACCGAATCAACTTAGTAATTGATGAGACAGGTATTCATATTTATGAACGAACTTCAGCTGACAGAAAATCAGAATCAGTAAGTGAGAGCAATATTCAAGAATGTAGCGAACAGACTTTGCATTCGTTGATGCAAATGGAAATCTTCAACGAAGGCTCAACTATAGATTTCACCGTACCTGATGTCGAAACTAAAGTCAAAGTCGAATCGCTGATTAAAAATTATACACCAGCACAAACACCACGGCGGCTACCATTACCTGAGCAAAAGTTAGTGGAAGAGCAAATCGAACAGTGGCTGGAAGATAAAGTAATCCAACCATCAACATCCGAATACGCAAGTCCGATTGTTTTGGTAAACAAAAAAGATGGTACAAAAAGATTATGTATTGACTATCGGAAGATAAATAGGAAGATCTATAAAGACCGATATCTATTACCAAGAATTGACGACCAAATAGATAAATTGCAATCTGCGATATTCTTCACGACACTCGATCTTTCTAATGGATTTTTTCACGTATCTGTCGAAGAAAATAGTCGCAAGGACACGTCGTTTGTTACACCAGAGGGCCAATTTGAATTTCGTAAAGTGCCATTTGGGCTCTGCAATTCACCGAGTGTTTTTCAACGAAAAAATGTGACTTCCTGCAGACACGTATAGAATATCTTGGTCATATTATCGAAAAAGGCAAAGTTACACCATCTGACGCCAAACTGAAAGTGGTTCAGAATTATCCTGAACCTAACAATACGAAAGCAGTTCAATCATTTTAAGGACTTGCTGGATATTTTCGGAAGTACATTGAAAATTTTGCTGCTATAGCAAAACCAATGTCAGATCTCATAAGAAATGAGATTCCATTCGTCTTTGGAGAGTGTGAAAGGCAGTCATTCAAGAACATAAAGTCTTTGCTAGTAGCAAAGCCTGTGCTACAAATTTTCCGATATGGTGCAAAAACTGAGTTACATACTGACGCAAGTAAAGATGGACTTGCTGGGATTATGTTTCAAGAAAGTGACGACGATCAATAATTGCATCCTGTCTATTTCTGGAGTCGAAAGACATCTCTCATTGAAGAATTGGCCAACCAATTTCGGTCATCACAGATTGCAAGGCGTATACGACGACAATGGCGAAACCAGATTTCGTGACGAAAATAGCAAGGTGGGCTATGTTCATGGAAGAATTTGACTATAAGGTACATCGTAGAGCAGGAAATAAGATGCGTCACGTTGATGCACTTAGTCGGTATCCGATAGTAGGTCATGATGGTGTGGATTCTACAGTGATTAATAAAATATGTAAGGCTCAACAAGAAGATGATCAGATTAGCGCTATATTTGAAATACTGAAATCTACACCGTATAAAGATTATTTACTTGAGAATAATCTTATCTGCAAACAGATGAATGGAGATACATTAATTTTGATTCCTGAATTTATGATAGACATCATTTTAAGAGAGATACACAGCCGAGGGCATTTTCGATTCACTAAAATGAAGGAGCTTATAAAGAATCAGTTTTTTATTCCCAACCTGAGAAAACGAATTGAAAAATGTGTTGATAGCTGCATCGAATGCATACTAGCAGATAAAAAGCGGGGTAAGCGTGAAGGATTGCTGAATCCTATACCCAAAGGAGATTTGCCGTTGGAAACGTTTCATATCGACCATTTGGGACCTCTTACATCAACCGGAAAGAATTATAAGTACATCTTTACCATCATCGACGGATTTACAAAGTTCGTTTGGGTATTCCCTACGAAAACGTCGAATTCGGAGGAAGCTCTGCAAAAGCTGGATATCACCGCAAATATATTTGGACATCCATCAAGAATTATTGCTGACAAAGCTGGTGCCTTTGTATCAGAAAAATTTAGGGACTACTGCAGGACTTATGACATTGTTTTACATCACGTAACGACTGGCACCCCAAGAGGCAATGGACAGGTCGAACGAATTCACCAGGTGATCATCAGTCTATTGACAAAGCTGAGCATTGACAGGCCTGAAACTTGGTATCAACACACCAACAGAGTGCAAAGAAGTCTTAACAGCACATACCAAAGAGCGATAAAAATGAAACCATGCGAATTACTGTTAGGGATCAAGATGAAGACTAGAGAAGACGTCGATCTGAAGCGGCTTATTGAAGAAGAGTACATTGAATACTTCTTGAATTCTCGAGATGAACTACGGGACCGAGCTAAAGATGCCATTTTGCGAATTCAGAACGAAATTAGGCGGTCCTACAGCAAGCCAAGGACCAAAGGAACTAATTATCATGTCGACGATTTAGTTGCAATTGAGATGACGCAGTTTGGAGACATACTTAAAACACATTGTAAATTTTTTGGACCATATCGTATTACAGCAATCAAAGATCGTGATCGATATGAGGTCGAGAAAGAGGGTGTTCATGAAGGCCCTGTGAAAAGTACCACGAGCTGTGAAAAAATGAAGCGATGAAATCCCTTAGAGTTATCAGAGGCTGATGACTGTCAAGATAGCCGAGTGTAGGATACGAGGGAAAGAGACAGACAGAGTCAGAGCTGTTGATAGTAGAATGCAACATAAAGCAGTTGATTTCCAATATTAAAAGGTGTAAGACGTGCCGTGTACAGACGAGCTAAAGAAAGATCAAAATTAAAAGAGTTTTCCTAAGAACATTCGTGTTTCAATTTCAAAATTTATTACTTCATTATTACACACACACACACACACACATATATATATATATATATATATATATATATATATATATATATATATATATATATATATATATATATATATATATATATATATATATATATATATATATATATATATATATATATATATATATATATATATATATATATATATATATATATATATATATATATATATATATATATATATATATATATATATATATATATATGTATATTGTCTAAGCAACCTACATATATTCATTTGTGTAAAACCTAAATCTTTTAAATCTAAATTTAATCTTGTCATTCATATCGAAAATCATTCATCACTCATTTATTAACATTTATAAATTTATCCTCTATTCCACATTCTTCAAAAATAGCAAACTAAAATCATTGCACTGATGTAATTCTATCATTCACTTCCTTTGTATGCAAATTCCGTCTGCACGTGCAAATCAAATTTACTGAATGCAGTGCGCAAGCGGTTCTTTGTATGAAGAAAAATTCGAATACTATTAGAGAAACAATTTGCCGTGTAAAGTTAAAATTAAGTGTTTAAGACTTAAGATCAATGTTAATTATCCATTAAAGTTATCGTTACAAAGTAAAGAACACGTGGTTCTTATTCCACGAGGTAACATTTATTGGTGACCCCTAATATATCTTCTATTTTGTAGAGAGCTATGATCATGGAGAAGCTGTTGTTAGAACAATCTACTGCTGGGAAGAGCCTGAAACGAATGCTTGTAAACTTTTACAAGGATTCTAAGTCAAGAAAAACAGTGCGATACTTTGAAAATCGCATAAAGAAGCTGACAGTGGAGTGGAATCCATTTTCTAAACGAGATACTGAGCTGCAAGGTTTTTCGACTGAAGCAACCGGACCACCAATACTTTGAAGAAGACTACTTTGGGCAGGTGCGAGAGATCTACGAGAAACTTAAAGGTGATTTCGAAGATGGTCTCAGGTAGCTCAAGGCTATCGATGGTTCAAATGTAGGACAAAGCTCAACTTCACTGGCACAACCTGAGACTAAGAGGGAACAGCAGGATTTTAATAAAAGGCTCACGGTTCAAGAGTCTTTGATGTCACCATTGAACAGAGTCATGGCCACTGTTACAAGGGAACTGGAAGAATGCCCGTCACACTCCCATGTGTTTTACCAACAGCATGCGTGATTACGGACATCAATACCAATGAATCACCATTCGCTTGTAGCCGAAAACACCAGTTACGACACATCGCGTTTTTACCAACTGGAAGATATCTACAACGCATTGGTGGTTAAACTTAAAGAGTTGGACGAGCGGAATTCACCATCAGCAGCTAACGTTGTAACACACGGCTCATCAACTGTGAGATTGCTGAAAGTCGTCATACCAACATTCGACGAGGACTACCTCAAATGGACTTCATTTGCAGAACTGTTCGAACAATTGGTGGATAGCCAAGATATTCCAAGTATTCAAAAGATGTTCTACCTGAAATCCGATTTGGTGGGGGAAGTGGGGCACTTGATCCAGCACCTACAAGCATCCAAGCAAAATAACGCAACAGCATGGAAGATATTGCGAACTCACTATGACAACCAACGACTAATAGTAGCAGCTTTTCTCAATAGACTATTGAGCATCCCCGTTGCTACTCGAGAGTCTTCTAGTCATCTGAAGAAACTCCACGATACAGTCAACGAGTCACTACTTGTTATCAGGAACCTTGGCATTAACACCAGCAGTTGGGGCCCATTAATGGTTCATTAACTTCTGCAGAAAGTAGATAAGGACACTTACGACTCTTTGAGCAGTCTCTTGCCGATACTCGGAAAGTGCAGCCACTTACGACGCTTTTAAGCTTTCTCGGAGCAAGATTTCAGCTACTAGAAAGCTTAAGAGACGGCCCAGTAAAATCCAAGGCGGAAAAAAGAGCATCATCTCTCTTCACCGCAAAGGAAAAGCAGCCATGCCCAGTCTGTAAACAGGAATACAAAAATTTACGGTAATGTCAGAAAATCTTACAGATCACCGTAAAAGAAAGGTTCATTGCAGTTAAACAGCTGCAACACTGCATTAACTGTCTACAAAAGGGGCTCACTTGAAAGGACTGCAGTTCAGGCTCCTGTATGAAGTGCAAAAAAAAAAAGACATCATATTTTGATTCATTTCGAGAAAAACACCGAACCAATTCAAACGATTAGTCAACCAATTATGGAAAATAGTGTCAGCAACTCAGCATCAAGTCCCCAGAAACCACCACATTATGTATTACTTGGTACAGCGCGGAGCAAAATTAAAGACAATCTTGGACAATTTTTAATTTGTCGGGCAATTCTTGATTTCGGATCTCGACTAAATTTCATTTCAGAGCGCCTCTTTAAAAAACTTGGCTTCCAAGGATTCCAAAAACCAATCGACATATGTGGAATAGGCAGCTTAAAACTACACAGCAAAGGTAGAATCAACATTACCATCCAGTCTCGAGTCAACGAATTTTCGACAGTGCTGGAATTCGTGATCTTGCCTGAAATAACGTCATACCAACTGCATCAAATTTATAATAACAAGTTATGGCCGATTCCAGGAAATATTCATTTGGCTGACCCCGATTTCAACGCTCCAAAACGGGTTGACATCTTAATAGGAGCCGAAATCTACGCTGATTTAATGTCACCTGAAAAAATAAAGCTTTCATCAGATCTGCCAGCTTTACAGAACTCTATTCTAGGCTGGATCGTTTTGGGAAAAGTAAACACAGCCTATCGAAATCTCTCAACCGTGTGCAACATAGCTACCAGCTCAATTGAAGATCAGTTAAAGCGATTTTGGGAGCTTGAGAATATGGAATCCAATTTATTAGTCATGAAGGAAAATGAAAGAAAATGCAAATAACACTTTGTCAATACAATTTGGAAGAGTCCAGAAGGAAAGTATGAAGTCAGGCTGCCATTTGCTGAATCGCCAAATTCTTTGGGAGAATCTAAACTGACAGCAATCAGACGTTCGTTGTACCAAGAACGGCGCTTGGAGAGGAATACCGAACTTAAACAGAAGTATAAACAATTCATGGACGAATTACAAGCTCTCAACCACATGGAATTGATTGATCCAGCTTTGATTCCAAACAGGCATTATTTCCTGCCACATCACTACGTGCTTAAACCATATAGCACAACCACAAAATTGCGAGTCGTTTTCGATGGATCTTGCGAAGCTTCGACGAACATCTCCCTCAACAATTTTCTACTTGTCGGTCAGGTAGTACAAGATGAGCTGTTTTCAATATTGGTTCGGTTTAGGATACACCGATACGTTTTCTCTGCGGATATAGAGAAGATGTATAGGCAAATTCTAGTAGCAGAAGAAGACCGCAGCTTCCAGTTGGTCCTGTGGAGAGACAACCCATCAGAGGTAATCAAATTTTATAGATTGCGAACAGTTACATATGGCACCGCCAGCGCACCTTACTTAGCTACGAGAACTCTTCAGTTTTTGGCCGAAACAAAACAAAAAGGGTTTCCTCTTGGATCCAAGGCTGCATCAAGAAATTTTCATGTGAATGACATTTTATCCGGATCCAACAAACTATAAGAAGCTTTAGGCATCCAACGTGAATTACGTGCCTTGCTTTCAGAAGGTGGATTTCGGCTTCGGAAATGGTGTGCAAACCACTCTAAACTGGTCGAACATATTCCTAAGGAAGACCTCTAAACGATGACTACGTCAACAATGGAGGATAACTAATACAATAAATCTCTCGGCATTGCATGGCATCCCAATACCGACACTTATGGGATCAAAGTGAATCTATCATCAGTGGACAAAATTACCAAACGGAGTGTTCTCAGTGACATAATGCACATCTAAGATCCTTTGGGCCTCATCAACCCTATCATTTCCAAAAGGAAAAGATTCATTCAAGAACTCTGGCTGCTTAAACTAGATTGGGAGTGTCAAATTCCTGAAGCATTACCAACCAAATGGCACAAGTTTCGTGGAGAGCTTAATAATCTGAGCTAACTCGTTATTCCCCGAGGTGTGGTATTAGACGATATCTCCAGTATTGAACCTTCTCCGATGCTAGTGAAAGTGCGTTTGGAGCAGCAATTTACATACGGTCAGCGTTCTCGAGTCGCACCACTCAATGGCTAACAATTCCTAGGCTAGAACTATGCGCCGCTCACCTGATGGTTAAAGTCGTTATGAAGCTTCAAAAGGCGTTGTGTACACCAATGGAAAATATTTATTATTGGACAGATTCAACAATCACATTGTCCTGGATAAAGGGAACTTCTTCAAATTGGAAAACATTTGTGGTAAACCGAGTAGCTTTCATTCAAGAAAGTACAAAGGCAACTCAATGGAAGTATGTACCAACAGCAGACAACCCAGCAGATATCATATCGAAAGGTGCAACTCCAGGAGACTTATCCACATCCAAAATCTGGTTTTGTGGACCCAAATTCTTAAAACTGCCCAATAATCAATGGCCAAAATCCCCAGTAAAACATCTTGAAACAGATGAGGAAAAGAAAGGCAATGCCTTGGTGTCAGTACAACCATCAACGTCAATCCTGAGTATGATAAATAATAGAAATTCATTTAAATTTCTTCAACGAACGACAGCTTACATCAGGCGCTCTGTACAAAACTTAAAGCCAGATCAAGGCTTAAAAATTGGACTGATAACTCCTGTAGAGCTTCACGATGCGTTACTTTATATTATTGGGGAAGTCCAACACACGGTATTCGAGGAAGATTTAAAATATCTGACGAAGCATGCAACCTTGCCAGCAGGAAACGCTCTCAGCCATCTCAAGCCATTTGTTGACGACAAGGGACTGCTTCGAGTAGGACGTAGAATCGACAATTCAAACTTACTATATGAAGCAAAACTCCAGCTTCTTCTGCCACTCAAACGAGGTTGTCAGCCTGTTGATTCAATATCTTCATGAAAAACATCTTCATGCAGGTCCTCAAGCATTATTTGCAATCGTATGACAAGAATTTTGACCTATACGTGGGAAAACCTTAGCGCAAAGTGTTGTACTGAAGTGTAAACGATGCTGCAAGGCAAACAGGCTATACACACAGATCATGAGAAATCTACCAAAGGAAAGAGTTCAAACAGGGCAGCCATTTACAAATGTAGGAGTAGATTTCTGCGGCCGAATTCAGATACACTACAAGATCAGAGGAAAGAAACCTTAAAAAGCATATGTCTCTGTTTTTACCTGTTTCAGTGCCAAGGCTGTACATCTGGAATAGGTTTCAGACCTGACAAAAGATGCTTTTCTGGGCGCTTTAAAGCGATTCCTTGCACGTAGAGGTCATCCCCGCAAGATCTTCTGTAATAAGCCACTAATTTCGTAGGAGCAAAAATTGAAATGAAGGAGATACGGGAGCTATTTTCAAATAAACCAATCCAGAACGAGATACAAACTTACGGTGCAGATGAAAGAATCAAATGGTGCTTTATTCCTTCAAAATCTCCTCATTTCGGAGGGTTGTGGGAGGCTGCCGTAAAGTCCACGAAATACCACATAAAAAGAGTTGTAGCCGGTGCTTCACTAACGTATGAAGTACTCCACACAACCGTTACCGAAATCGAAGCCATTCTCAACTCGCATCCATTGACTCCTCTATCAAGCAATCCGAACGACCTGCAAGCTCTAACGCCAGTTCATTTTCGATTAGAGAACCGCTCAGCACATTACCTGATCCAGAATACTTAGAAAGCAACATTCAATTATTACAACGATGGAGACTCGTTCAGGCCTGTCAAATAGATTTCTGGAAACGGTGGTAAAAAGTGTATTTTCAGGAGCTTCAAACCAGAGGTAAATGGAAAACAGGGAAAACGAAAATACCCCTGGGAACATTAGTTCTCTTGAAGGAAGATAACGTTCCCCCTCTCAAATGGGCACTTGGAAGAATCATTAAGCTATACGAGGGATCAGACGGAGTTACAAGAGTATTTGACGTGAAAACCGAGCAGGGCACACTCAAGAGAGCTGTTCATAACTTATGCTCTCTTCCAATTGATTTGACGCAATGTAGAGTCCAATATCAACACACCAGGCTATACGGCCACGAAACTACTAAGTCCAGCAGAGTCCAGCACTTCGAAATTGGAAAAGAATCCATCACTTCCTGATTGCGCATCAACCCCTATAGTCAGCCAGAATTATGGAAGTCCTCCCCTAGTGAAGCTCCCTAATAAGCTCAAAAAACTAAGCAAACGTGTCATTCATCCAATAAACTCTAACTGGTTAACTAGTCCTGGATTACACTACCGCTGTAGCGACTTGAAGAAAACCCAGGAATGCACAGATCCACAACCCTCTCTAACGTCAACTGCAAACCCACCATCAAAGCAACTGTAGGCTAAAAGATCACAGGCATCACCAATCATACGGACGGCAAAACTAGCAAAGCTAGCCCTGGCACTCCTTGTACTTTATTTAACCAACATTGAGGCAGATACTCCACCAATTCAAAACAGCTTTCTGATAAAGCCCTTCACAAAGGAAATACCAATATATTTTGAAGATATAGGCAAAATTTCCTTGGTAATGGATAATTGGAACATAATTGCATACTACAATATGACAGAATATTGGGAAGATATGCATAATCTACGAAAAAATCAAAAAAAGCTAAAAGAAATCTGCCAAGTGACTAAACCCGATAAGCAAAGACGCTGCAATCTTCTTTTGACCCAGTTCCAATCTCAGTTGGATAGAATACAGGCTAATAATAACTTGCTTCTGGAAAGGACGAAAGAAGCGATCCCCATTTGATTTTGTTGGAATGCTAAGTAATAAACTGTTTGGAATCCTATACCAAACTTACGCAGGAGATATGGCAGAAACAATAGAAAAAATTAATTTGAACGAATATCATATAATAACATTAATACTGAATCAAACTTCTGTTGTAGATTCTACTTTGAACCTCCTAAATAAAGATCGAAGTTTCATACAGGAGGAAATGAAGTCTGTTGGTACCTTCCTAGAACACTTTCGTAAGAACATTAATGCAACGAATCAAGTTCTTGAAAATCAAGCCATTCTACAAGCATTCAATACATTATCTATTCACTTCATGTTATTACTGATGGCCTATCAAAGGATGCAGACAAATTTAATTGACGTTAATATCGATAGTCATAATGATTTTACAACCTCTGATTTTACAACCAGACCAATTACAACGCGAACTGCGCTTCATTAGGGAAAATATACTAGCATCAGTAACAGTTCCGGGCCAAACAGGACATATATCTTTGCTACAGCTGTACTCTATCATGACTGTTCAATTAGTTATAATGAAGGACAAGAGCATCTTCGAAATTAATGTTCCATTGTTAAACGTTGAAACCTTCCAGTTGTTCAAGGTAGTTCCAGTCACTTTCAAACTGAATGCACAATTTGTTCGCATCCTCACTAATACGACATTTTTGGCAGCATCAAGATCAATACATCATTATGTCTGAAGATGACATTAATACCTGCCTATTACTGAATGAAAATAAATACATCTGTAATAAACAACCTCAGATATACCACAGTGATACTGGATAGGCACAATGCGAACTGAAATTGCTGATTCAGGCCAACGAATTACCTCACACTTGCAAACTAACAATCGTCCCAAATTTTTCAGAAAATTGGATTCAGCTTCATGATAAAAACACCTGGACATACAATCTTAAAGAAGACACATCTACCAACATAGTTTGTGGTGAAAGCCACTATCAGATCAAGCTACTCGGCTCAGGATCACTGAAATTCAAATCCAACGGCAATATGAAGCAAGGTGCTCTTACGCTCATGGCACATAATCAATTCTCGAATAGCATTGATTCGTGCTATTTATCACCTGTGGTCTTAAATTCAACCATCATCGCTCATAATCTGGATAGCCACAAAAACATGCAAAACTTGCACAGTATACGACTTGCGAACAACTCTGATGACATTATACGACTCAAAGCCAGCCTTTTGGAAATAAAACAGCAGAACAACCTTCCTCATGATGTCGACCCCTCTTCATTGGACTCTTTTCCTCATCACTGGACTCCTACTTCTTCATGCAATAGTCAAATTCAAGCGGCTCAAGGCCTCTCGGCAGCATCCTAGTAAACCACAACCTACCCCAAGGAACATGGACTTCAGACTTGAAACACGAAAAAATACAATTTCTTGAGACCTCAGCGCTTTCAACGGCCGGGAGCATGTCTAAGCAACCTACATATATCTTTTGTGTAAAACGTAAATCTTTTAAATCTAAATTTAATCTTGTCATTCATATCGAAAATCATTCATCACTCATTTATTAACATTTGTAAATTTATCCTCTATTCCACATTCTTCAAAAATAGCAAACTAAAATCATTGCACTGATGTAATTCTATCATTCACTTCCTTTGTATGCTAGTTCCGTCTGCACGGGCAAATCAATTATTAAACTTTGCTGATATTTTTGCTGACTGTAGTGCGCGTGCAGTTCTTTGTATGAAGAAAAATTCGAATAGTATTAGAGAAACAATTTGCTGTGTAAAGCTAAAATTAAGTATTTAAGACTTAAGATCAATGTTAATTATCCATTAAAGTTATCGTTACAAAGTAAAGAACACGTAGTTCTTATTCCTCGAGGTATCATATATATAAATATATATATATATATATATATATATATATATATATATATATATATATATATATATATATACGAGTATATATATGTATATGTATATATATATATATATATATATATATATATATATATATATATATATATATACGAGTATATATATATGTATATATATATATATATATATATATATATATATATATATATATATATATATATATATATATATACGAGTATATATATATGTATATATATATATATACGAGTATATATATGTATATATATATATATATATATATATATATATATATATATATATATATATATATCGATATATATATTGTTGTATCCAAAATGAGTATATCTTATTATCATTAAAGTTTCGTACATATCAAGAATACATTTTGTTGTATATAGATTTTTGAAATCAATCGAAACTCACACAACTGCCTTTTATTACACTGATCGAAACCACATTACCAAACCATCTCGCTTAAACACATTTTAGAAGTTCTTCAACATACTTTTTGTATCCACCAAATCACTGCAATCCTGTCTTGCTTGCTTTCCACCCTCGTCCCGGTCATCTCTGTCTTCAGCTCCACACACTCTATCTCGCCCTTGCCAAACCAAAAACCAAATTACATCATCCGTTATAATCCGTCTCCTTTTTCTCTTGTCATTCGCACAGCTCATCGATTGCCAGTGCGATTCAACAGATCATATACACTGAATTGCACATTCAGTGCTACCAAACTTTATGTCCGCATATAACACTATCCCCTCCTTAGTTTTGTTCGTCCCGAACAACTTGGCTGCCTGGCGCTGGTGGATTAGCCCCATAATAGCGAGATAATCGTTCCAAATGAACCACTCTCATTTTAGATCTGGGTTTCCGATCGTGTTTTATCCGGTACACAATGTCGTTGATTCGATCTATGATCCGGTACGGCCCCTCCCAGTTCCGTTGCAGTTTTGGGCACAAGCCTTTCTTCCGGTAGGGATTGTAGAACCATACCAGATCGCCCTGTGTGAATCCTCTTGAGTTTGCTCTCAGGTCGTATCGTGCTTTCATTTGATTCGTGTTCAGCCGGATATGACTTCGGACATCTTCATGCACCTTTTCCAAGCGTTGTCGCAGTTCAGCAATATAGTTTGATACTGTTATGCCTTCTTCCGGTGGTATCCCGAATTTCACATCCGCTGGCAACCTGATCTGTCGCCCAAATATTACTTTTGCTGGCGACTCTTGGGTGGTAGTATGCGTTGCTGCTCGATAGGCCATTAAAAATAGTGGTATCTTTCGATCCCAATCCCGTTGATTGTCAGCCACTACCTTCGCCAAGTGCTCGATCAATGTCTTATAAAATCTTTCAACCATTCCATTGGATTGCGGGTGAAGAGGTGTCGTTCTCGTTTTCTTGATGCCAAGTATCAGACACATTTCGGCAAAGAGCTGGGATTCAAAATTTCGCCATTGATCGGAATGAAGCTCTTGTGGTACTCCGAATCTGCTGACCCAATTGGATACTGGCTGCTCCGCAACGGTTGATGCTTCCTGGTTAGGAATCGCGTAGACTTCCGGCCATTTACTGAAGTAATCACCAACAACTAGAATGTATCGATTTCCCTGTTCAGACTCTGGAAACGGTCCCGCTATGTCCACAGCAATTCGTTCGAATGGTAGTCCCACATTGTACAACTTCATCTCCCCTCTAGACTTCTTCCTCGGCCCTGCGCATACCGAACATTTTCTATACCAATCTTCTACATCTTCTCGAACATTTGCCCAATAGAATCGTTCACGTATCTTCTGCAGGGTCTTATTCATTCCTAAGTGGCCTCCTGATGGTCCTTCATATATTTCTTGTAGCACTTCCTGGACATTGTTACGGGGAACAATGATCTGCATACGATGTGATGTTCCATCGGTTGACTCCCACTTTCGCTTGAGCATGCCTCCGTCTAGGTGCAATGAGTCCCAAATGGTCCAGTATCGTTCAACAACTTCATTCCTACCAGAAATGCTTTCTCGCTCTGGTCGATGATGAATCTCCTTCCAAGCAATGATGTCTCGGAGATCGGGGTCCAACATCTGCTCAGCGAACAATTGCGATGGCGACCATCCTTGGCTTGGTGATACTGCAATCAATTTTACTCGTTCATTCACGTTTTTCCCTTCCAGCCTTTGGCAGTGTCCGCACTATGGTCTACATGGTCGACGAGGGAGAGCATCAGCATTTTTGTGCATGTTCCCTTTACGATGGACAATTTCGAAATCATAGGCTTGTAGCCTCTCTATCCATCGTGCTACTTGACCTTCAGGGTCCTTAAAGCTCAGCAACCATCGTAGCGCAGCGTGATCAGTTCGTAAGACAAATTTCCGGCCATATAAGTACTTGTGGAAGTGTTTTGTTGCCTCAACCACCGCCAATAGTTCTCTCCTTGTGACACAATAGTTTCTTTCACTTTTCGAGAAGACACGGCTGTAGTACGCGATGACTTTCTCTGTGTCACCGTCTCGTTGCGACAAGACTGCTCCTATTCCCATGTTGCTGGCGTCTGTATCGATGATGAACATCTTCTCTGGATTTGGATATACCAGTACAGGAGCATCGCATAACTCTGGCTTTAATGTCTCGAAGGGTCGTTGAAATTGTGGAGTCCAGATAAATGGTCAATTTTTCTCGGTCAGCTCATGCATGCATTTTGCAATTCTCGCGAAGTCCTTCACAAATCGTCGATAGTACGTTGCTAAGCCAAGAAAACTTCGAAGTTGGTGTTTGTCTTTCGGAACAGGCCAATTTCTTACAGCATCCGTTTTCTCGGGGTCCACCCAAACACCGTCAGCCGACACAATATGACCAAGGTATTTCACTTCCTTCGCGAAAAGGGTACATTTCTTGGCGCTCAGCTTCAGATTCGCTGCTTGTAATCGTGAGAATACCCCCTCTAACCTCCTGATGCGCTCGTCGAAGGTTTTGCTGAAGACAATGACATCGTCCAGGTACACCAAGCATGTCTTCCAGCTGAGTCCTCACAGTACACATTCCATCAGACGTTTGGAAGTGGCTGGGGCGTTGCAAAGGCCAAATGGCATGACATTGAACTGCCATAATCCGGAGCCGACGGGAAATGCTGTTTTCTCCCGATCGCCTTTTTTGATCTCAACTTGCCAGTAACCACTCTTGAGATCTAAAGTTGAAAACCATCTTGCGTCTGTCAATGTATCGAGAATGTCATCGATTCGTAGGAGAGGATAATTGTCTTTCTTGGTTACATCGTTCAGCCGTCGGTAGTCTGCACAGAACCGGGTACTTCCATCCTTTTTTTTGACAAGAACAACTGGTGAGGTCCATGGGCTATTAGATGGTTCAATGATGCCCTGTTTCTCCATCGCTTTTATCATGTCATTTGCCTCATCGAGGGATCCAATCGTTGCCTCTTAGCTGTACATCCAGAACAAAATAGAGGTCGTCTCGCCTCGCGGCACTCGCGTCGCAGATGCCCGATTTTCCCGCAATACCAGCATTTCGGGGCTCCATGCTTCTGACTTCCAGCTGGTGTGTGCTCCTTCGGACTTCGCAGCCGTTGACACTGGCACTCTTCGACGACTTCACGTACTCGGACTGCGCTTCGTGAAGCGTTTTTAGCTGCTTCGAAGGTCAGACTATAAGTCAACGCATCCTTAATAGTTCGTTTATCCACCAAACGGAGATTCTGCTTCAGATATAGGTCCTGCAAAGCGTTGATAAATGTTTCCGTTGCTGTCTCATTGCGGTGCTCCGGATCGGATGTCGGATATGACAGGAGGGTTAGCCTTTCAATCTCCTGGGCGAGTTGTTGCAGTGTCTCACCCATTTTCTGCGTGTGATTACGTAGCTGCGTTCGGTGGACTTGTTTCATGTAGTCATCCCCGTATCGCATGCTCATGGCGTTTACCAACGCAGCATAGTCGTGATGTTGCTCTACAGGTACAGTCTGAAGTACTTCTGCTGCAGGCCCTCGGAGTGCGAGAATTAATGCAGTCGCTCGT